>WYDI02007200.1:0-42913 GCA_009867235.2 Psittacus erithacus
GTGGGATTGAGTGCAACCTCAGCACACTTGCCGATGACACCAAGCTGTGTGGTTCAGTTGATATGCTGGAGGGAAGGGATGCTATCCAGAGGGAACTTGTCACATTTGAGAGCTGGGCCAATGCCAACCTTATGAAGCTTAACCAAGTCAAGTGCAAAGTCCTACACCTGGGTAGGGGCAATCCCAGGCACAGCTTCAGGATGGGTAGAGAAGAGATTCAGAGAAGCCCTGTGGAGAAGGACTTGGGGGTGTTAGTTGATGAGAAACAGAACATGAGCCAGCAGTGTGTGCTTGTAGCCAAGAGCACCAACCGTGTCCTGGGCTTCATCAAAAGGAGAGTGACCAGCAGGTTGAAGGAGGTGATCCTGCCCCTCTACTCTGCTCTCATGAGACCTCACTTGGAGCACTGTGTGCAGTTCTGGTTTCCTCAGCATAAAAAGGACATGGAACTGTTGGGACAAGTCCAGAGGGCCACGAGGATGATCAGGGGGCTGGAGCACCTCCTGTATGAAGACAGGCTGAGAAAGCTGGGTCTGCATGGAAACCTCCTAGCAGCCTTCCAGTATCTGAAAGAGGACTACAAGGATGTCGGAGAGAGACTCTTCATCAGGGACTGTAGCAACAGGATGATGATTAAACTTGGACAGAGGAAGTTCTTTACTGTAAGGGTAGTGAGACACTGGAATGGGTTGCCGAAAGAAGTGGCAAATGCTCTATCCCTGGCAGTGTTAAAGACCAGGTTGGACAGTGGGTTGGAACTAGATGATCTTAAGGTCCTTTCCCGCCCAAACCATTTCTATGGTTCTATGATTCTATGACAAGACTATTCCTCCCTCTATTCCACACAAGCACATTTCTCCTAGTTGGCTCTCTAGCTATCCCAAAACTATTTTCAATATTATGGATTTGCAGAGGACAGCTGTCTTCATTCACAATTGTATTTAATCTAAGCATTTAATTTCCATTTTCAATTCAGTATAATTTCCCTAGGTTCACAGGATTTTTTTAAACGTCTTTAAAGATAAATTTCCAATTCTGCTCTCAAGTCACTGCCACCCATTAAAAAAAAAAAAATAGTTTCAAAATTTAAATTCTGTTACTTAGGACGATGTACAGCCTATGAGGTTGTGGTGAATACAGGTTCATCCCCATGCACCATGACAGGAGCAGGAGGCACAAGGGTGGGGGTACCCCAGCATCCCCACATGGGCAAAAGAGATCCCTGCCCCAGCCCCTCCTGCTACCACAGGAGCCCTGTCTGTGCTCTGCTACTGGAGGGGTCCACACTGCATATGACTAAGTAGTTAGATATGTATGCGTGCCTGCGTGCAGATATATTTTTCCACTATTGGACCTTCATCCTGACCAGTCAGTGAGGGGAACAGGAGTCCTTTGATGCCGTTTGTTTCTGTGGGAGCATGCTCTGTGTGGCTAGCCATGCACACACATATACATATGTCACAGTGTGAGCATGTGTGCTGGCTGGCACTACTCAGACTCACTGTTGAATATATATTTATTTTAATGGGAACAAATCCTTTTATATTGGACTTTTTATGTTCAACTTTATTTGCTTAAAAGGACAAATAAAGGATATTTAAGATTTGCATCAAATCGCGATTGTAGTTCCTTCTGACCCAAAAAAATGAATAGTATTGCCTTTTTGCCAATACTAAGAATCACATAATCATGCAATGGTTTGGACTGGAAGAGACCTTAAAGATCATCTGGTTCCAACCCCCTGCCATGGGCAGGGGCACCTTTCACTAGCCCAGGTTGCTCCAAGCCCTGTCCAACCTGGCCTTGAACACTTCAGCAATGGGGCAGCCACAGCTTCTTTGGGCAACCTGTGCAGCGCCTCACCACCCTCATAGTGAAGAACTTCTCCCTTATATCCAATCTAAATCTACCCCCTTTCAGCTCATTCAAGAACTATCGAAACGGGGATGTGTGGTGCTAAACGTGGCTCCTACGACACGGAATCTGCCTGATGTCTGTCCCTCTTTATTTAAGCCTGCCGCTGGTGCTGTACAGCTAGTCCCTGGTACAGCTGCGGCTCCCACGCAGTCACCCTCCCATTGCCACCGGCGGCCGTCAGCCCGAGGCCGCCACGGCCCCAACACAGCACCGCGCGACCCAGCCCAGCCGCGGGCAGGCCTTGAAGCGGCACTTCCTCCTCACTCCCTCGGGCAGCCCCGCCTCCGCCTCCGCGAGGTCCCCGCCGCTCGCCGGGACTGTCACAGCCCGGCCCCGCCCCGCGGCCCTGGCGTCATATAAGGCCGCTGCCGCCGCCACGGCCTATCGCGGAGCGGCTGGCTGGGCTACCGTCGCCATGGTGTTGCACCCGGTACTGGGGAAGCTGGTGAGCAAGAGGGTGGTGCTGGCCAGCGCCTCGCCGCGCCGGCAGGAGATCCTCACCAACGTGGTGAGTGCTCGCCTCGCCCCGCCTGTGCTGGGGGGAAAGGCCGTTGGTGCTGCAGCTCGAGCGCCGGCCCCGAGCGCTGAAGGCATGCAGCTGCTCAGCTCCGGGCTGGACCTGCGGGGGCCACCGCCGCTCGGGCCGCCGGTCCACCGGCACAGAGCCGGCACAGGCCCGCGCCGTGCCTCCTGCGGCCGCCGCATGTGCCTCGGGACGATGGCGGCTGCCCTTCCCAAGGCCGTCCCGCCTGCTAGCCCGGGCAGGAGCAGAAAGGCCGTGGGTTGGGCTTCGAACGGCGGGTGCCGCCGCTGAGTGCGCGCTATCTTACCCCGGAATGTTAGTGGTTTTTTCAATACCGGTATTTCTTGGTTAGGTTTCCTCTGTGAGGAAGTACGCGTGCGTCAGTTTCACGTATCATCGGGTTAATACGAGAATGGATTAACGTATCCTGCTGACGGGGGTGATGTGATCAGGCGGATGAAAGACTTGCTCAGGCAGGAAAACGCCAGCATAATTATCTTTGGCATATAATAGAAAAATTTGGAAGATCTTACAACGGACTAAATGAGTTAAAAATGTGCTTCCATTGCCCACTCATTAGCTACTTAATACAAAAATTCGTGAAAATTTGATTTCGGCTTCTGAAATGTATGAAAATTTCATGGGATTATGAGGGGGAGAGAAGGGAGAATAGGTAGCTGTTCCTTCCTCATTCTTCAGAGTGCTTTTGGGACACTAAGGAAGCTGTAATCCGTCGTTCAGACCGTTCAAGCCCCGTGGAAGAACATGCTGACTTCGCTGGGCAGGCTGCAGGGAGCTTTTGAATGGCACCTGAGTATTATAATACATCAGATTTAGATTGCTTACAATTGTTATGCTTCATGGGAGAAGTTGAATTTAAATAGGAAGAGGTATATTCTTTCAAAACAGAGATGTGAAGAAGCATCAAGGTTCAAGCATGCACAAAGTTAATAGAAGCACAGTGTGCCTGCTGGGTGTAGTCAATTTGCAAGTATAACCTGGAGGCAAGCTGTAGGAAGAAGGGGAGGAAGAGAGATTTTGACAAAACTACACGAAAACTGTGACATGTTTTCTGCTTATCACATGTATAATGACAGATAAAGTGTGGGTGGCAAATCTCCTCTAAGAGTGTGTGCTACTGATATGCAAGTAAAGTGCAGTGGATGGATTCAGTAAAAATATACCCTGTATCAGAATAGTCTGTGAAATGTGTAAGTTTTATACTGTTAGGTTTTTATGGGAGAAACCTTTAATAACAAGATCAGATTGACTGTTGCATTCTTTTGTTACAGGGCCTGCGGTTTGAGGTTGTTCCATCCTGGTTTAAGGAGACACTCGAAAAGTCATATTTTGCAGCCCCTTATGAATATGCTGTGGAAACAGCAAAACAGAAAGCTCTTGAAGTAGCAAACAGAATGCACGTAGTAAGTCACCAGCTATTTTGGCAATGAGATTTTCATCTTTTAAGTGGTGTGTGTTACTGTGACTTAGTTTGCATGTGCTTCGTAGGTGGTCTCTGAGTGCTTTTTCCACACTGAAGTCAAATGCATGTTATTCTGTCATTTGTAAAAGATAGCTTCCTGAAATTAGCTCACCAAGTCAAAAGGACTTGTGCCTGCACTTCAGGCTTGTCACAAACATAAGTGACATATCTTTTATTAGCAGCACATCTATGCCTGCTTGGGATATATACACTCCATAGTTCCTTCCAACATTCAGGTGTGTGGCTGGACAGTTGTGCACTCCAGGTATTTGTTGTCTGTGGAGGCAGACTCTATGGAAAAACACAGTGATGTAAATCCAGGGCTTAACTGTATATCCAGGAGCATAACTGTCCTGGTTTCTAGCTGGTTTAGAGTTAATTTTCTTCCTAGTAGCTGGTGCAGTGCTGTGTTTTGTCTTTAGTCTGAGAACAGTGTTGATAACACACCAATGTTTTAGTTGTTGCTGAGTAATGCTTCCCCTGATCAAGGACTTTTTGGTCTCCCATGCTCTGCCAGTGAGGAGGGGCACTGGAAGCTGGGAGGAAGCAGAGACAGGACATCTGACCCAAACTAGCTAAAGGGGTATTCCATACCGCAGCACATCATGCCCAATATATTAACTGGGGGAGTTACCCGGAAGGTCCAGATTGCTGCTCAGGTCAGGCTAGGTATCGGTTGGTGGGTGGTGAGCAATTGTATTGTGCATCACTGCTGTTAATTGTTGTGGGGTTTTTTTTTCCTTTCCCCTTTTAGTTTTATATTCTCTCCCCTTGTTATTTCCTTTGTCATTATTGTTAGTAGTATATTGTAGTCTAATTATTAAACTGCTGTTATCTGTACCTTTGGGTTTTACATTCCTTTGATTTTCCTCCCCGTCCTGGTGGGTGGGAAAGGAGGGAGGGGTGAATATGTGACTTTCAAGGTACTGAGTTACCAGCTGGGTTTAGAGCACAAGCTCAGAATTTGTGAGTGTAGAGGTGCTGGGGTAAAGCAGAAAAAGAAGACAAATTCAGTTTTAAAGCATTCTGGGCAAAGAAACAGGCAATTTCCTTTTAAGAAAGGAGAAGCTGACATGATTTCAGGTTCTGTAGTCAATGCATCCATTTTGTATCCTTAATATTGTCAAAACCAGTGATACAACTTACATTATAAATGGCATATTTGGCTTCTGCCTTGGCTGTGATCACTCTGAGTACATAAGGTTGTTACCTACCAGAACGTATTTCAAAGTCTAGCTGATTAAGATCCTACAAAATGTACCATAATTTCTTAATAATACAACTCTGGAAGAGAGGAGTGTGTTTGTTTGAACCTATACTGATGTCAGAAAAGGAATTTTGAACACTTTAAACCAACAGTGCTGCCAGAAGTCACCGCTCTTCAGAACAAATATTGCGTGATGTCCAATGTAAATTGTTATCCAGGTTTCTGTCAGCTTCTTTTCAGAGAATGGTAGAACATTAAGAGAGTGAATTTTAAACCCGGCCTTGCTGACTTATATTGGCCTTTCATTGCAAAACACTATGCTGTGATAATGCTGGTTCAGTGGGTTTCAAAATGGAAGTTTTTTTAATGGTGCCTGGAATTAGTTTTATTTAAATCACATCAACAGCCTTTCTATGGAAAAATCACCTCCCTACAAACTTTTTTTAATATAATGATCACAGTTGCAGACAAGTTTCCTGTCTTGCTGTGTTAAATAATAACCATGTACCTCATAACATGCAAGTCAATCAAATCTCAGCTATGACAACAGATACGGGTTTTAAGTTTATATTCTTACCTCTCAATTCCCCAAAATGGAGAGTATGTGTTCCATTTTTTAGCAAAACTTGTCTTGCAAGAACAATCCTAGAGGGCCATATTCCCTGGCTTCCATACACTTTTCACTTCCTTTAAAGGAATTCTGCCTGCCACCTTGAAGACCATGACTTTTGAGAATGCAGTTAGTTCTTTCCTAGATGCATTTGTTCATCAGTAATGTATTTAGGCAAAATCATGACCTAGGAATGATCTGCTCATGCCTCCTGTTTTCCTCGCTTTGATGGTGACATAAATTATTTTGTAAACACTTCAAAAGGAGTGTCTTCTTCTCAGGCCAGTGTTGAGTCCTACCTGTAAATCAGCAAACTGTTTTTCTTACTATAAGTTATAAAAGGTTTTGTTCTTTCTTCCTTTTTTAAGAAATACCTTCTTTTTTTTATGCCTTTGCAGAAACACCTGAGAACACCTGATGTTGTCATAGGAGCAGACACTATTGTGGTAAGAAGTCTTCTGTGGTTTAGCATTGTTTTAATTTATGATAAGTACAGAAAGTACTTGTATCTTTAGGTTTAAAGTTTGAAAGCTGTCTCCACTGAGAACTTATACTTGCAATATGATGTATCTTGCGCTTTTCGTGGGTGTGGGTTTTACGATATTTTTTCCCAACAAGGCAGGTTTTGGTATCCTGAGTCTAAAAGCTTTGCTGCTGTTTTTGCAGAGATGCGAATATTACATTAAGTATTGCCTTGGATAGACTAGTATGTAAGAGAAATTCTGTTCTCAGGCAGTTGTTGACTGTCTAGAAGTCCAGATCATTTGAACTGTTCAATGTTGTGCCTTGTAGTGGGCATCGCTTTATACCTGTCATCTCCACAGACGCAGTGAAAGGACAGAAGACATTGAATTACCCTTTTGTTTGAGAGCTGCAGCTGCTAGAGTGTAGAGTGTTGCACTCATTATGTGCTTGGTAATAAATCACCTGTTCTGACAAAATATCTGTGATTCTTGCTTTACTTAGTGACTCATGTTTGAAGCCCTGGCTGAAATTATGGTTCAAGTATAATTCCCGACCTCAGTTTCTGAGAAGTAAGAAAAAGCCTCACACTTTCTCTGTTTTTGTTTTAGTCTGTGGATGAGCAAATTCTGGAGAAGCCAGTTGATAAGCAAGATGCATATAGGATGCTCTCAAGGTCTGTAGTTTTAAGTAAGATTCCAAATGTGTATATTAAACTGTTCTAACAGGAGCTGAACAGATTCATTGATGTAAATGAAGAGCTCCATGGCTGGTTGGTTGGTTGATGTTTTTGTTTTGTGTTGGATTTTTTTTGTTTGGTGTTTGTTTTGGGTTTTTTTGCCTAAGTTCAGTAGGTCAGTTGCTTAATCATGAGTATGAAATGCACTTAAAATTTAGCCTTTTAGGACTCCTCTTAATTTTGTTCTATATGAAAAGGATAAAGTTCAGACACTCACTGTTTCATCTTACAATTAATTAGGTAGAATCCTAGGGAGGATAGTAAGAGTGTGAGATGGATTGCATCAAATAGACTAGCTAATATTTAGAAGACTATTCCTTAACTACTCTCTTCAAAGATTCAAGTTCTTACACTATTTATTACACTCCCATTGCTTACACGTTAAAAACTTGCAGCTCTAAAAAGGAATCGACCACAGTGTGGCGCTCTGGAGCCACGACCAAAGAGCCCATGGGAGTACCTGCTGTCTTCCTCTGCACTCTTCATCTGTTCCTCTGGCTTGCCATGGGATCCCTGGGGCCAGTCTGGCTGAAATGGGTACACAGCCTCTAGTTGCCTATCAAATGTCTGGTCTAAGTTGCATCACCTAGCTATTCATTGCCAGCTTTCAGAGAAGGTGCCTGCAAGAGTAGTGTTTATACCGATTGGCTTTTTCTTATGCATTTGAAATAGTCACTTTCCCCTGTTTACAATAAATAAGCTGATATCACAGAGTGCCGTGGACATCAGTACAAGTGAGATTTTGGAGACTTGAAATGTCTGAATCTCTTTATAGTATTTTTTTGTTTTGTCAATGTCTTTTCATCCATATTGGAAAAAAAATGTGTTTGTTTAGGATAATACATCAAGCATATATATTAATAAAATGGTCTGGCTCTCAGGCTGTAGTAACGTAATCATGTAGAACATTTTTGCACGTGGCAGATTTCATAAAACTGTTGCTTAAACCATGGGGTTTTTTCTCCTCACAGGTTGAATGGGAAAGAGCACAGTGTTTTCACAGGAGTGGCTATTATACATTGCAGCAGTAAAGGTATATGTGTCATTAAAACTCAGTGTTTATATTAAAAATTGTAAGGATTTGTACAAGTGAAGAAACAGAATGGAAATGTTTCATACACAGTGTGAACTGGCTTCCTACTCAGATGAGAATTACCTTATCAATATGTAAATTAAAAGCTTCCCACAAAAGCCAGCTTTTTCATTGTGTTCAGTTTTCACACAGGAAGAAGGATGGCAAAATACAGTAGACTTCAGAAATGCTGTCTCGAAAGCCATAGGACTAGTTAAAAGACTAGGGTAAACTGTGGGAATATTCTAAATGAACTTCAAGTAAGGCACTACTAAATGTGGGGCTGGGCAGATTTGAACCATATGAACTATTCCTGTGTTCTGTTTACACTAGCTGATGAATAAAAGCAGTTGCTTGGGTTTTTTTCTTCTCAGTAAATAATGGAAGCTTTAGGCAATGAGTGAAATAATGGCTTAATGCCTCAGATTGTTAATGAATTGTAGGAAGCAATATGTTAGTGTTCTTTATCAGATAATTTGTATAGTAAGCAAGTGGGGTTTATAAGAACTCTAATATAATTTAAGGAGTGTTTGGTTTGAGGGACCTCCTCTGATAATTATGCCAGTGTTCTTTTAATGGAACTTTTGCATGGATCATTTCTCTGAAATTTTACTGGATGTAGTCTTTCTGTAGACAAATTATTTACAGCTTTTAATCTTTACTGAAATGATTGCTTCTAACTCTTGTCAGTCATCCTTGCTAATATGTCAACTCTTGCTAATATGCTAGTACAGTAGAAAGAGAGCTGCTGCAACATAAATAAAACATGTTATCAAGGGGTTCCTATGAGCTATCCAGCAAGAATAATAATTGTTTAGGAAGAAAGTAAAAGTGCACACAACTGTACTACTGATGCTATGACAGCACATCTAATTTGAAATTTACAGATTTAAGCCACGTGATATTCAAATGAATAAAATTACCATAAGTCTGCATATTCCTCAAGGGATTCAGTCATTGAGTTTTGTAGAATACATTTTTAGTTTTAGGTTATCATTAAAACACTGATGTTAAGCACCACATACATACTGCAGATGGTATCTTCATCTTTTTTTAGCAGCAGGATCCACACCCAGGTGTGCGGTTCATTATTGCACCTCTGGCCTTCTCTCAACCACTTCTAGATACAGAAATAATCTTGTTATTTCTTGAGAGATGATACAAAAACTACACTGGTTACTGATGGGTCTGCTGGATGCCTGAGTCTTCACTGTAGATGTAAATCCACATTCAAGCATTTATAACAGCTATATGTTTAACTATGAGGTTTTGTTAAGAGTTCTTTGACAACAGTCATAAAGTTAGAAGGGTGTTTGTAAGCCACCTTTGTTCTCAGTGCTGGATGTGTACTCTAGGAGTTCATAAATAGTTCTGCATAAGCATTGTTAATTTAAGAGTGCATCCCACATAGGAAGTGTCCCAGGGTGGGGCTGTGGAGGTTGAAAATGCAAGCTTTCATTTTATGGGGAAAGTTGAGTCCATTGTCCCTAAAGAGCATTATTAGTCATTTCATACATCTGTGTAATACCTTATTTTTTCCCAAGCGAAAATGTCAGATGAATACAAAGTAAAACTGAGCTGTTATGCTTTTTAAACTACAGTTTCTGTTTTTAATAAGAACTTTTCCCTTCTGTAGATAATCAGCTAGAGATGGAAGTCACTGATTTCTATGAAGAGACTAAAGTAAAATTTTCTGACCTGTCTGAAGATCTTTTGTGGGAGTACATTCATAGTGGGGAGCCAATGTAAGTAAGACCCAGAAGCTATCACACAGTATTTAGGAACAGGCCTTTGGATGTGTTTGGCTACAGGCATAAAACCATTTTGTCCCGTGTTCTGCGAAGCTTTGCTGTGTGTATTTGATAAATGATAGCATGGGTGATGCAAGGTAGGTATTCTGTTCTCATGTAGAGCTGATTGCTCCAGGGAAAGTGAATTACCTTTTAGAACCCTAAGAAATTTGGAAAGTGAAGGCTATTGAAATGATCTGGATTAGAGCAAGTACTCATGCAATATACAATTACCTCTCTGTTAAGAGGCATTCAAGGAGCTTGGATACCTGAGACAATGGATAGTTCTCATTATAAAAAAGGTGAATAGACTAAGTATTGGAGAACTTTGTTGAAGGGAACTAAAACTTGGTTGAGTTTATTAAAATAGCACTGCTTTGCTGCAAGGAATGACAGCTAAGTTTTCACTTATTCTTGTGGCCAGCTTATATGTGTTCCTATGCTACAATTATCTCTTAACTTCCATGTTTCCACTACCCTTGTAATATACTAATTACTTACAGACAACATTGATTCCCCAGAATAAACAGGATGAGAATAGAATGTCAGACTACTCCTAAGATGAAGTTGACTAGGTCGTTTTGTTTATTTTGGCTTTGTTTCTTAAAAAAAAAATGAACTTATTTGAAGACAAAAAGACTTTCCCTTTCCCTTGTATTAGCTGAAGCTTAGCGAAGGCAAATCAGGCCATAGTTAGCACTATGGATGGCATATCTGGTGATTGGAGGTGAAATTCTGGCTCTGTATTTCAATTCTGACTGTGTAAGAATATCAGTCATGGTAGTTTTTAAACTCATTTGTGCTGTAAAACAACACTGTCACTTTTCACTGGGGAAAGAAGAACCACTGTAGATTTAGAATTTAAGTGCTTATGTGTAAATGAGGCAAGTTTTCTGAACATGTAAGGTTCCCAGCTTATTGCAGAGACTGAAGCTAAATTGGATTATGCAGCGAAGAATATTTTGGCAAGAACACAGTTTGTAACAGAAATTCCTAGTAGGTTTTGGGAAGGTGATCTTTAGTATGCAGCTGATCAAACTGCCAACTTTTTGAAGGAGAAATGACCATCGATTTTTAGGAAGAATGTAATTTTGAAAAATATTTTGTGATATTCTGATTGTTTCCTCTGGAAGAAAATACACTTTAGCAGTTCTTTTGCTGAAGCAAAAAGGCTCATGAGCAGCATTGGGTAATTCTGTTCATTCTGCTAAGCAGGGTGTGTGACAGCAAGGGCTTCTCAAGGACCAGAGCTTCAGAGAATGTATTTCATTACTCTCTGAAGCGGAAGCCAGTCAATCTTCAAGACAATAGGAAAAGTTTGCTCTAGCCTTAGGAAAGAACTACTAAACATAGTGTCCTTTTAAATTTTGCAAAACAGCAAGGTGAAGTCTCTTATGGGTTTTTTAGCTTTGTTCGGGCTTTTTCTTCCCCTCCTCTGTGGCCACCCATACATACTTCTTACAGATTTATGTGAATATAGGTTTTTCTAAACTCTATTGCAGTTCAAATGACCATTTGTTTATTTTTTTTTTAATGGCTATGTAAGTTTCTGAAAATGTAAAAATCAATGATCACATGAAAAACTAAAAGAAAATTGCTTCTTTTGTGCTGTTTGGATTGAGCAGAGTTTTTATAGCAAGGAAAAAATTGGCATATAGTATTTCAAAAGTTTGTCACTGGTGACTCGGGGACTAATTGTAAAAGTGTATAGCTGGCTTAACATATGCATAAGGAAGGAGGAAAGAGCACTGACTCAAGGTAGTCTGTGATGAGGCTATAAAGCCCCTCAAATTTTGGCTGCAGAAAGATGGCCTTTCCCTTGTTTTTTTCCTGTTTCTCTTTCCAACCAAGGGTTTTCTGCTGGCTGGCAGATCTTTTCTTGCTCTGTACAAAAAGGCTGGACCTTAGTATCTTAACAGTTTTGGACTTGTGTAACGAGTAGACTTAGTTTCTGCGCACCTCTTTGACCCAACTTCTTACTTTGTAATCTTTCTCTTGTGAACCACTTCCTCCATCTCTGCTAACAGCTTCCAGTGTGAAGATTCTGTGTGGTTTTTGGTAACTCTGCTCTGAATGGTGGCAGTGAAATCAAAGGACCCTACTGCAGTCTGGGAAAGAGGTGATTACAGAAGCTGGAGCTGTACAATTTCAGACTTAACTATGAAGTAATTAAATGTAGAATGTAAATGTCTTTCTTCCCTTGTATGATTTAACTTAAGAGTTACTTCTTTCAAAGCTATAGTAAATGTATAATTTAGATTTTGCAAATAATCAGTCTCACAGCGTAACTAAGCTCATGGATAGCTTAGAGGTTATCAGCTGTGAGAGCATAAGAGCAAAAATCTTCCAGGTGCAGGATTACAGAAGTGGAGTGAGCTGTGCTGTTCTTATACTGGGACTGACTTTGAACCTTAGTTTTTTTACATGTGATGTTACAGTTAAGTTGTCTATATGAAATAGTTGTTCTACATTCATGGCTATATGGACCAAGACACATATATTGTCAGATATGTGTTCTTGCCTTTGGAAACCCACCTAAAACCCAACCAAGCATCTCTGTTCATCTGTAGGAGCTAAAGTGCTTGTTAGTGCAAAAGGGTTTCGTTTGATCATTGACTCAGTTGAACAATACAAATATTGTATACATGAGTATACTATGTTGTGGCATGTTCACATTCTACAGTTAAAAAAGTAAATGTGCTTTAATGTTGCATTTTGAAGAGTTATCTCCATTTTACATCTTGTTAACATTTTTTCCCCCATTGTATATTGTGGGTTGGTTTGTTTGGGGGTCTCTTGGGTTTTGGGGGCTCTTTGGGTTTTTTAGGAGAAAACAGTGGGTGTTGAACACATTCCTGCCGTATTGTGTGAGGGTTTGTTTGTTGGCTGATCGTAGAGTTTTTTTGTTGTTGGTGGTTTTGTCCTTAAGTCAGTGAATGATGCACACATTCCTGCTGAAATCATCTATCTTTACAATTGGTAACTGAAAAATATTTCAGTTGCAGGAGTGATCTTGCTGTTTGTCAAAAGGTCTTTAAAATGAGTTGTATTTTTTATTATAATATAAATTAGCTGATGCTGTGCATACTGTTACAAATGAAGCCTTGACGTTAGTGCTATGCTAATAAAAGTATCCAGTTACAAAACCCAGTCAGATTAGCTAGAGCTTGTTGAGAGCTGTGTAAATACTGATATACTCTGGATTTTAGTATGGAAAGCGCTTGTTTAAATAACAGTGGAGCTTTTACTAACTACATAGCTTCATGCATTTGGACTAGAGCTGTATTTGTAGTAGAGAATCCTTCTCAGGATCCAATTCAGAATATGAAGCTCTGTATAAAAATATACAAGATGTGGGCAATTGTGGTAATGTCCTTGCTGGGCGTATGATATCACTGGTTTTGTTGGTCACAGTGTTTTTTGCCTCCCTGTCAGCGTATGCCATAATGACTTCATCCTACTGGACTACTACTTCATTTAAAAAATGAAATTACTATTTAGTCATTAGAATATTTCTAATTTAGATGGTGTAAGTCTTAAGTATATTATAAAAGAAGGAATAATTTAAACAATGACAAAGCTAGATATTGCTGTTGTGTGCAAGATTAAGAGAAAAGCCCTGTTTCCCAGTTCATAGGAATTAAGAAATATCTTTTGCTGGAATACTGATCCTCTGTTCCGTTTAGGACACTATCAAAAATGGAATCCAGGAATAAGTTCTAAAAATACAAAGAGCTGGTTCTGATCAAATCTAAGATGAAAAGTCAGTAATCTTTATGTAGTAACCTTTCACAAGTAGTTTGTGTAATTCCATACTATTTTAAGTTAATAGATTTGAGACTGACCTTTGGCTTCAAAGCTTGCTGACTTAAGGTTCCAGATTCTGGTGTTATCTTATAGTAAGCACACTCCTAACTGCCTTGTTTCTTAAATGTGGACAATAAAACTGTTGGGTCTGTTGCAGCTTATCTGCCTGTATACATTTCCAGTCCACATAGTGGAATTTTCATAATTATACCTAAAGACAAATTTGCTTTCCAAGGTTACTTTCTGTGAAAATACATTTGTGCCCCGAATTACTAGTATTACAATGGCATCTAAGAGCACAGTGGTATGAACTACAGCTCTGCTTGTATCTGAGGGTTGTACAAGGACTAGACAGGGCTTAATGGGAGAGTACTGGGTTTTGTATTTGGATACGTTGCTCCTCCCCAGGAAAGTTCTGTCTTCCTGATCCTCATTTTAGATATTCCTGTGACTAAGATCCACAAGATCCGTACTACAATCATTTGAGTTCTAAGATGGCTTCTTCAGCATGAGTTCTCTTTGGAGATAATGCATTCTTAAGGCCCTTCAGCTTCTTGTGGAATAGTGAGGGTCAGTATGCAGCTGTGTGACCCAATGGTAATATTAGTTTGTTACCTTTTTCGTAGCCAGGACTTGGAGAATGCTGGGTGACCTGTGTCAATGCAGTCTGACTGCAGCCAGCTGATGTACCCCTCCTGCTTAGCTTGCTATGGCACTTGGACTGTCTGAAGCATAAACACCTTAGGCTGCTCACCCCTAGTAGAAATACTGATCCTTGCATTTATCTTGTGATTTATAAATTTAAGTGTTGAGTCTAGTAGATTTAATGTGCCTTTAACATGAGTACACTTGTCTTTATTCCAGACTCTGTACTATGTCTGGAGTATTTGTGACCTCTGCTACCTTCACTCTTAACTGTAATTAAATATGTCATTTCTGCTTTCTTTTCCCCCAGGGACAAGGCTGGTGGATATGGAATCCAGGCCCTCGGTGGAATGTTAGTTGAGTATGTTCATGGAGACTTCTTGAATGTGATGGGATTTCCTCTGAATCACTTCTGCAAAAAGCTAGCAGAATTGTACTACCCGCCTTCTAAACACAATGTACAACATAAAAAGTATGACTCTATTCCTTCTGTGGACACTTTTGAGAACCTAAGTGATGGAGAAAGTGAATCTTCAAATTTCACAGACCACAAAGTTGCTAGTAAGTTGGACAGCAGCGGGATGTGTTCATCGGGATCTATTTACAATTCTGAAAACAGTTCTAGTGTCAGAACTGGGTTTATGGTACCTCTGGAAAATCAGAATGGTGTGCCAGGAAGTACAACAAAACTTCCATCTAAAATTCTGGAGCTGATGGATGGATTTAGAGCCTCAAAGGTAAGGGAAAACAAAAAAAACCAAATCCTGCTTACTCTATGGCTGGCTGATAAGTTGTTTCATTAGACTTCAATATATAACAGGTAATGTGAAATACTTGAGCTGGTGTAAAAATGTATTAATAATCAGTAAATGACCATTGAAGTATTAGAGAGTTCAAGACAGCTGAAACTTCTGGTGCAGTACAAATGTTGGGGGTTTTTTTGGTATTTGCTTTTATCTGATCTATGGAATTTTAATTACCCACTTGATAAAAAAATTTGTCTCCTGAGAGCAAAAATTCGGGTTTGTTTTTTTGGTGTTTTTGGCTTTGGTAGTTTGTGTTTCTTACTGATCACAAGAGCACATCAAAGAGGAAGTTACCTTTGTATACTCTGCAAAGACAGCATTAAATATGGTTAGCTTATCTGAATTAAAACTGTGACAGTAACTTATGTAACTTATGTGACAGTAACTTAATGCTTAGCATTAGAATTCTGTGGAGGATTTTAGGGGTTTTTTTTTATTCCCTGCTAAGGAGATTTTTATGTACCCTGTTTCATGTTTTTATGATTTTTATATACCCTGTTTTCATCAGGTATGTTTAGCTGATAACGCCATGCAGTATCTGAAGGAGACATACAAGTAACTGTTTACAAACAGGTCGCATGCTCTGTGTAGCAGCCAAGTGTGATGAGAAATGAGTAGCTAGACATTTTAAATGCTACCAGTTTTTCTACTCAGTTCCAACGTAGTGAAGGCAATAGTGAAGAATGCAAAGAAGAAATAAACACCAGTCATTGTGTTTGTTCACAATAAACAGGTCACTGATTTCCATCAGTCATTGTCATGTTTTAGGAAAAGGTGAAAAAAACTGCTAAAGTGGCAGAGAAATGACAAACCTGGAACTAAAGATTTAACAAATTTGAGGGGGATGGAGGGAAACATGCCAGACAGTGAACAGTGGTTTTGCTGAAACAGCAGAAAGTTATACTCAGATCTGAAGAGAAACCATAATGTGGTCAGTGTAGATCTGTGGGCTGCTGCTTGCAGGCATGCAAAGCAGTACTGAGAGATTTGGAATAAAGCAGCCTTGAGATTGCTGCATTTGAGCTTTTGTTTTTGTCTATAGAGAATGGGTTTTGATGTATTTGAATGGGTGAGATGATGTTTAGCATTTCTTCAATTTAGGTAAAATATGGAGACTCATCAGTTTTTGCACATTATGTACACTCTTTACAGTTGTGTGATGTAAAATTTGGTTTTGTGCAGTAAATAGAGGGTAGAGGCTGGAAATAGAAGCAGAAGCTTTCTTTTCCCACTAATCCAATGTAAAGTCATGGTATGAAGTGCTGAGTTTTATGTTGAACTACTGGGACATTTTTTTTCCTCAGGGTTTGGATCTTTGTAAAATTAATTACCAGTTGCAGTGAATGCTTCCTGTGATCTGACAAAACACATCTCTCCACTTGTAGAATAGAGATAAGAACACAAAGGCATTTAGTTTCACAAAAGCTCTCAAGTTCTGTTTCATTTTGGTCCTTCAGTGTTGTTTCAAGGACTTCATAAAGCAGAACAAAACATCCTCCTGGTGAAGTTGTTGCCACCTGTTTTACTTTGAACAGCTGCTGTTGCAGAACAGTAGGGGATCAGGGTTAAATCCTACTTTCTCAAGATCAGTATGTTCTCAATTTGCATAGTCTTATCCATACTCAGACCTTTGGGGTTTTTCCTTTGATTTCCCCCTACCTCCTTGAACTGAGAATTACAAAATAGTAGCCAGAGTGATTTGAATCAACCAAGTTTTTGACCTTGCTTTTTACTTTCTCTTTCCTGTTCTTACAGTTTCCACATGGTATCAGTTCAAAGATCGGTCAGGTCTTGGAAGCCAGATGGTTGTAGGCTAGGTGCAGTTAGCTCAGTATTGTGAAAGCCTGGATTACAATAAATCCCACCTTTATGTTCTCATTAGAATAAGAGAGGAAACTGTAAAAAGAGGATGACTATGACATATGATATGTATACACACTCAGTAGCAGATCTTCCCCCAAATTAATCTCTTTTTCTCCATTTGATTTTTATCAAACAGAATGTCAAATCTTTTTTTTTCCTTGACTGCCTTGATTAAATACATTATAGTTGCCTGCAGTTGCAAAGAAATGGATTCTGTGATTGCTGTGTGCGCTTCCACTCTTGTGCTCTAGGTGTGCATGTAGGACAGTTGTGCTCTGAAGTTTTATTCTTTTTTTCCCCTTAATTTTTATTAACCAGACAAGTATTACAGCAGCTGAAGCTGTTACACTGCCTTAATCGAGCTTTCCATTCCTTATGTTTTGGGTAAATCAAATTTAATTTGATCTTTTGCCATTGGTTCAGATGCTTAAGAATGTTTGACCTTATGGACCGTCTTACAGATTAGGATATGCTAAATACTGGAATAAAGAGGTGGTCTTCATACAAAATCTGTAGGCTGTGTTGCAGAATATTTTGAGTTCCTTTCTCTGTCAAACACCTCTGGAAAAATTCTGTTACTTGGCTAAGATAATGAAACCCACATAGTGGGAAAGAAACCCTCAGATGTTGTAATTATCATAGCAATTTTTAGGAGTTTTGTTAAACTATATTGCGCTTAAAGAGTAGTTCTGCAGAGTAATTCTAGGCGAAAGGTTCCTTGATTGCAGTCTTTTAAACACAGTATGCCAACAGTCTTTTTTTTCCTACATTTAGGCTCTTTTTGTAGCCTCTAAGCTGAAGATGTTTGATCACCTGAAAAATAAAGGTCCACTGAAGGCTGTGGATATTGCAAATGAGGTTGGAACCTCTGTGTGTGGAACAGAAAGACTTCTTGATGCATGTGCTGCTCTTGGATTACTGGAGAAAACACCACAAGGTGACTAATTGCTCCTCCCTGCAACTGCATATAGTACTGAAAGACATGCAGGACTGGAAGACCTGCTTTGAAGGTCACAGGATTTAACTTGATATTGTGGGTAATTTGGATTTGGGGGAAAGGGGAATGGATTGTTGCTTCTTTGCTTTCATTATTAGTAGCTGGAATTGTTTCATCTAGGGGGCAGGCTTTATCTAATGAACACGTTCAAGTCTTCAAGAAAACCTTAGATTGTCTTTGCTGTCTGAATGTAGCACTGACCAGATTTCTAAGAAAAAGTTGACAGTTCTGTGGGCAGTCTCAGGGAGCAGTGTGATAGCTCAGATGTATCATCTGCATTTGGGTCACAACAACCCCATGTAATGCTACAGGCTTGGGGAAGAGTGGCTGGAAAGCTGCTTGGTGGAAAAGGACCTGGGAGTCCTGATTGACAGCTGCTGAACATGACCCAGCAGTGTGCTCAGGCAGTCAAGAAGGCCAACAGCATCCTGGCTTGTTATCAGCAATAATGTGGCCAACAGGAGTAGGGAGGTGATCATCCCCCTGTACTGAGCACTGGTGAGGCTGCACCTTGAATACTTTGTTCAGTTCTGGGTCCCTCACCACAAAATATTGAAGTACAGAGTGAGAGAAGGGCAAAGGAGCTGGTGAAGAGCCTGGAGCACAAGGCTGAGGAGGATTGGTTGAGAGAACTGATTGTTTTGCCTGGAGAAAAGGAGGCTCAGAGAGGACCTTACAGCTTTCTACAGCTACCTGAAAGGAGTTTGTAACAAGGTCAGTATCCATCTCTTCTCACAAGTAACAAGTGATAGGGCAAGAGGAAATGGCCTCAAGTTGCACCAGGGGAGGTTTAGATTAGGTATTAGGAAAAATTTCTTCATGGAAAGGATTGTCAGGCATTGGAACAGGTTGCCCAGGGAAGTGGTGGAGTCACCATCCCTGGAAGTATTTAAAAACTGTGTAGATGAGGCCCTCAGTGATATGATTTAGTGGTGATCTTGGCAGTCCTGGAGTGAAGGTTGGACTTGATGATCTTGGGGGTCTTTCCAACCTAAATGATCCTATGAGTCTGTCTAAAGGGCTACATCCCATTCCCTGATGCAGCAATACTGAGTCACAGTCCTCAGCAGTGAATTGGGTTTTTTACAAGGAGTGATCTGGAATGTGTCCCTTTTCATGGACAACAACTTAAATTTTAATGCCCCTAACTGGAACAGTGCTTGAAGGTGCATATAGGTGAGGGAGTCAGAATTAACTCTTCCAGTCCACTCTACGTAGTTATAAGTTTACATATGCATCATTTACATAGTAAGACTTGAAATGGTAAAGTGGCAAGAAAAGGAAATAAAGCAGGTGTTCAACCCTGTTAGAGGACAAGGCCAAGGAGAAAGCCCAGAAGGCAAAACATTCTGGAGAAAACTTGAACTAAGGGAAGGAGAAGCTGTAACCTACAGCAAAATGCAGCCAAGAATGAGGAACTTCTAGTACTCTCCATTAAATATGAGGTGTTTAACTGAGCTACTGGGATTAAAAATAAAAATAATTAAAAAAAAGCCTATCTGTATCATCCCGTATCTAAATTCTTTTCTTATAAACAAAGTACTTGCTCCTTTAAGAATAAGAAAACTGTTAGAATTATTTCGTATAATTATTTGCCCAGTAAAGATAACATCAGGATTTGCTTGCTATTTAACAGCTATGCAGGAAGACATGCCTTCAGATTTTAAGCAACAGTTGTACTGAAACAAAGCCTGGTTACAATTGTTTTCTTCCCATAAGGGTACAGTAATACAGATTCAACAAATACGTATCTGACCTCAGATGGTGAATACTCACTTCATGGCTACATTATCCACTCTAATGACCACCTTTGGCCTCTTTTCACATACCTGGAGTCTGCTGTCAAGGAAGGCAGCAGGCAGAACCATCGAGCCTTTGGAAAGAAAGCAGAGGATTTATTTAAGGTAACATACAAATTCTCATTAGGATCAAAACTAGCTGTGAGGAGCCCAGAACTGTTCTAGGGACAATGGAGACTGGACCATCTATGAAAGTTAGTAGCAACTAGTCCCAGACTTCTGTTCTCCTCAACTTTAGACTCTAAAGTTTGGAGCAATCACAGAATATACTGGGAAATTTGAGTGCTGACAAAAATTCTCTGGCTAAGGTGTTGCCCATCCAGCTAACATACTCTCAGAATAACCTCTGGGCCTGTTTACGTTTGTGTCCCTTTTCAACACCAGATAGTAGTACCTCATCACACATTCACTCCTTCCACTTTGGATGCCAATCACTTGATGCTGATGTCCATTCAGTTCAGTCTGTGCTGACTGCATAATCGGAGCTGTTTACAAAGTCCCTTTGAGTTGATGCAGACTTGTCAGTTATCCACCTGGTGAAGCAGGTTGAGGGGCGTAAATGTGCCTGTTTAAGGTGAGGACCAGTAGAGTGAGCAGTGTGCCAGAACTTCACCTCTGACAGCAGAGCTGGCTAAAAAGTGTACTTCAGACTACATCCTGAGGTTCTTAATTTGTACTAATCTTCTAGATGCTGAAGAAGCCAGTCTCCTAGAGGAGATGTCTACATCCGTCATGCACAGTGGATAAAAGGAAATAAGGGCTTTTGGAAATTAAGGTCCTGTTAGCCTAATGTTAATATCACTACAGTGAAACAGCGAAGAAGCTGGATGAGCAATTAGTCAATGGCACTTTTAACTGATCTTTTAATTTTCGAATTCTAATGTTAATGGTGTGCAACTACTGCTTTGGTTGTACATAGTTTTAATTAAGTCATGAAACTAAACTTCAGTTACTGTGGTTTTTTTTCTTTTTCTAGGACTATTATCACAGCCAGGAAGTGAAGCAACGTTTTATGGCTGCCATGCACAGCATTGCCCACCTGACAGCAAGAGACGTGGCTACAGCATTTGATCTTTCACGGTTTAAATCTGCTTGTGATTTAGGAGGTATTGCCTGCAATTGAACTTTAATACGAATTTAAGGGAAAAGCTTGATTTCAGTTCCATATTTTATTACTTGAAACATATGTGTATTTTTTTACTAAAACTGCAGTCATATTCTCTACTGTTATTTTTCTGGTATGGTAATGTCAGGATAAAAGGGTTAAGTGCAGTAAACTGAAAGCAGAGTTACTTAAATGGTGTTTGGGTAGTTTGAAGTAAGCGAGTGTTTGTCACAATCAGTTACCTACTGACACTGCTCAACACAGAAAACAAGATGCGTGGCTCAGGAGACAGAATATTGGGCTGGGAGCTCCATTTTCAACTCTGTTGCTGTCCATTAGCACGCCCAAGACTTTCAAAAGTAATGAAGGATTTGTTTCTGAGTCCTTCTGTATTGGGTGTCAAAGTTGAAACACTACACTGCTAGAACAGAAAGTTTTGATGATTTTAGAATTGGTTTGGTTTGTGTGTAGTTTTAATTCTGATTTGATGTCTGTATTTTAGTGTTATATACAGCCTCATCTTTAAAAATTTCTGTAATTGATGGGAGGAAAGACTTATTTGACTTTTTTTAAACTTTCAACAGGTTGCACTGGAGCTCTGGCTCATGAATTAGTACAAATATACCCAAATCTCAAGGTCACAGTATTTGACCTTCCAGAAGTCATTGCAAACACCTCTTACTTTCAGCCTTCAGCACAACACACAGCTCCAGTAACATTTGTATCAGGTAAATGTAACACATGATCTTTTGTCTTATTTCTGGTATCCTAGAGCACGGACAGGCTCTTTAGCTGCAGAAATTGGTTTGCTACCCTGCTCCAACCCCGGACTTGTTTTAGTACAAGGCAATGCATGCTTACCCATGCTAAATGGGGACATTGTATTTCTCAAGCCTGTGGGAGTAAAAAAAAAACTGGCTATGGTTGGAGAATGTGGGTAAATAAGGAAGTATGAATTAGTAATGCTTTTAGTACCACTGGGAGCAGAGGCTGCATGTCCTTATCTCAGGCTTTTATTTTCTAGGCAAGATCAAGATGGTGGCTACAAAAGATTTTGATGTCTCCTTCCTTGCTTTAGGCTTTCTCCTCATTTTTATATGTTACAGAATTCTTACCTGTGTTCTGTTCTCTTTAACTATGCTTTCCTATCTGCAAATCAGTGCATACCTATGCCTGTTCATTCTTGTTTCTTTCTTTACCTCTGCTGAAGCTCCTTGGTTCTCTGCAGTATTTTCATTTCATTTTCTAGGAATGTCCTCTGTGGTTTCTGCAGGAATGTACTAACTCTGCTTTCCAACAGGTGACTTCTTCAAGGATAATCTTCCAGAAGCAGATCTTTATATCCTTTCACGTGTTCTTCATGACTGGTCTGATGAAAAGGTACATGTGCTTTTAAGCAAGATATCAGCTGTTTGCAAACCAGGTAAGCTTTTTTTCCTTTTGTGAGCTTAAAGGTACATGTTAATGCATAAACATAATGAGTAATCATTAGAAGTTCATATTAAAATGGTGTATTTTTTCTGTCCAATCAAAGTAGTCTTTGCTTTAACATCTGTGCTTGCATTATTAATACCTACTAAGAAAAACTGAAATAAAGCTAAACATGGCTTTATTCCATTCCTTGTGTCCTGTTGCTGGCCACCAGAGAGAGGTGATCAGTACCATCCCCTCTGCTGCTCCTCTTGAGGAAACTGTACGCTGTGATGAGGTTTCCCCTCAGCCTTCTCTTCTCTAAGCTGAGCAAGTGAAGTGACCTCAGCCACTCCTGAGTCTTGCCCTTGTGGCCTTTCATCATTTTGGCTACCCTCCTTTGCACACCCTTTAGTAGTTTGAGGTCCTTTCTATATTGAAATGCCCACAACTGCACACGGTACTTGAGGTGGGGCTGCACCAGTGCACTGTACAGTGGAACAGTCACCTCCCTTGACTGGTTAGCAATGCTGTGCTTGATGCATCCCAGGATACAGTTAGCTGCTGTGGCTGCCATGGCACACTGAGTCATGTTTGAACAGCACTAAAGATCAAAGATGACAAAAAGTAGAAAAGCCTACACTGCTAAAATTAGCTGCTTCTTTAATCCAACAGGATTAACTAGCTATAAGGTTTGTTTTGTAAGAAGCATTCAAAATTAGATCTAGGCCATAAAGCATAATCCCATTGGGGGGGGGGGGATAAAAAAAAGATAATTGTGGGTGACTGTCTTAATCTTCTTATGCAAAGACTGGGGTATGACAGATGCTTACAGGAGCTGCTTGGTACAAATGGAAACACAACTTAGTTTAAGAGCCTACTCAAAAAGTGATCTGAACTTCACTGAAGTGAAGACAGTGCTCTAAACTCCCCCTTCCTTTGAACAATTAAATGGTTGCTTCCAGGAAGAGATTACTGGAAGTAAAGTTCTGCAACTGATTGCCACTGAATACCATTAAAACATTAGTGTGAGGGTCCTCTGAAACCATCTCTGAACAAAACACTGAAAACGTGAAGCTAGAAATTCTTTACTGAACACTTTTGGTTGTTTTGAAAATGCAGGAAGTGCCTTACTAGTGGCAGAAAGTGTGCTTGATGACCAGAAGACATGCCCTCCTACAGCTGTGCTACAGTCCCTCAGCATGACTGATGGCAAGCAAAGAAGTGGCTCAGAATATAAACAGCTGCTGGAGAAACATGGATTCACAAATGTGCAAATTAAAATCACAGAAAATTTACTGGATGTTGTTTTGTGCTTCAAGACCCTGTCACCATAGTGTGCCCAGAAGCAGACTGGGATGCTGAGTTTTGACAACACCTGTGCAATGTACCCATCATCAGCCAGCACATACTGTCAGTTTAGGATCGTTTTGACCCTTTACCTAAGGAATAGTTGTTACAGGCCTTGAATAAAAGTTGGACTGCAGGTTCTGCAGGAGTGAGTTCTATGCATTTAGAAATGTCTGGCCAAAACTCCTATGTATTAAATACATTCATGTCCAGCTATCTTGGCTAGTTTGCAGACTGTATTAAGCTCAAACTTGCTGTCTAGATGTATTGCATGGCAAGTTAAAACTAAAAGCTTTTATGGGCCACGTTAATACCTTTGTTTTCCTGAACCCTGAAATTAAAGAGAATTCTCCCTCTGCAGTGTGTTCAGTGGTTACTGCTCATTTTTGTTAGAAATAATTAAAAAAAAAATACTGTACCATCTGTCCGAATTCAGGGATGCTCGTCCTCTTTTTCACTTTTCTGTGGGACTTCTCACAAAAACATCTCAAGGGTGCTGTCTTTTTTTAAGCCCTTTATCCACAAGCAAAAGTGAAAATAGGACCAAGCTCAAACATATTCCTACAGCACCTGTAATGTCACAGAGAAACTTCAGCCATAGTATGTACCCATGCAGGCTGTAGTAAAACCTGTCAGTTTTGGGATTTTCTAAATATGGTTAAGTGGCCATATATGTTTTCTGACTCATTACTTGAGTTTTAGGATTTATGTGTAAATTCGGTTAATTTATGAAAATTAAAAATAGAAGTTTCTTCATGTTCTGTCAGTCTGTAGATGGAGAAGCATGTACTGTATCCCATCTCTTCAAGTAATTTGTCACTAATGTCATATTTTATAATGTTTTGTTGTTGCTTGTTTTCCCTGGTACTTCATTAATTTTGTTTTTTTTTTTTCTATTTAAAGTGTACTTTGTAGTGGAAGCCTTCCTAGAGATTAAAATTGCACTTTCAAACTACCTTTCTTCTCTATCAGTTGTGAATTTCTTGTCTGTCACACTTCTACAGCAATAATCCCAATAAGCCAGTATGAGTGTGGCCATGCCTGTGCTGAATCATGAACCTCAGCCAATTAAAGAGTTGATGAGCAAAGGTCAAGCATCTGCTTGGCAGACTCTTGTCTTACATTACCTAATCAGAAGTTACTTTGCACTTTGAGTACTGAGCAAACTGAAAGTGCCACAGTGATTCAATTCATCATGAGAATTACGCTTACTGCAGACCATTTCAGCTGCACAAAATCACGGAAATGACAAACTTTTACATCACTGAGGCCTTATTCTTGGCAGGAGGCTTTTATGAATGGAAATTCAACTGATCACATCTATACAGACATTTAAAGAGATAAGGCAAAATATTCAACAGCTGAATGAATTTTAAACGTCTTTTCTATATTGACGTGGAGCTTGCTGTTATGCTTAACAGGCTTGTATTTTGAGAGAGACTCATTCCAGCAATCAGATATTTCTCATGTCATAATTACTCATTTAGTTCATAATTCTATTCTTTAAGCTGCTATAAACTGTTTGAGTCAGAAAATGTCAATCCTAATGTTGCCACACCTGTAGCTGTCACAGACTTTAAAACTGTGCCTCTAAGTACTATATATCCGACTGTAAAATTTGAATAGAATGTGCCTGGCTACCGTACAACCTCAACATAGTCTGTGATTAAAGCACAACGGTAATACATGTTAAGCATTAGTCCTTTGGGCATGGTGTCTGTGGTAATGCACCACAGCTTTGCACTCTCAGGATAATTAAGCATTGGAGCATGTTGCCCAGAGAAGTTGTGGAATTTCTGTCCTTGAGACATGAGGGTTAACAGAATGATAGATGAGTAATAGAAACAAGAACTTCAGCACTTGTTCACTGAACACGGAGGTAGGAATCCTTGAGGAGAACAGAAGTTTGTAAGAAGAGACACAACTTGGTTGGCTGTCCCAGCACAATCATTTTTATATCAGTTTTTGACCTTGTTACAGCTATTAACAGTACTTCTGCCTGGAAAAGGAATGGAACAGAAACAAAGAGTAGTATGTCATCTGAGCTACCCAGCACAGAAGCTTGAGAAGAGCTGTTCAATGGTTAAGCCCCTTTGTGTGGGCTGTGAATTCATTTTTGGATGTGTTAGCTGACTGTTGGATAGTGGAAGTATTTAACATGGGGTTTGGTTTTGTTCTTAAAAAACAGTTTTTGGAGGGCTGGCATTCTCCTCACTCACCCTCATCTTTTGGCTGGATATTACATCCCTATCTTAATCACACCTACAGAAATAATGCACAATAACACTGACTTTTTCTCTACTTCTATAATGCTTGCCATCCACCCTTTTGTCTGCTTGGCACCACTTCAATATGAATGGAGAGCAGTAATATATCCCCAAGAGATGTAGCTATTACTCCTGTCTTATTGTTTTCCATAGCCATCATGCCAAGTCTACAAGAAGTCATCCCCTCTTCCCCTAAAAACAGAGAGGTGACTTGACTTGTGAGTGTTTCATCCCTCCATAGTGTGGAAGGGAATTTCCTAGGTTTTGTGAGAAGAGTAGATTATACATTTAATGGTGGATTAGTTATAGCAGAGCAAATCCATAGGAATTATAAATGAAATCATCTGCACCTGGTAGTCTGCATCCTTATATACGATAGCAGAAATTCTCTTGCCTGATAATGCATTAGTATTGTTGCATGCCTTTGTTTTTAAATTAGGGTGTGAGATTTTGCTGGTGGAAATGGTAATGGATGATGAGAAGAAGAGGAGCACAGTTCTGCTGCAGTCTTTGAACATGCTTGTGCAGAGGGAAAGGAGAGAAGTGGCTCTGAATATCAAGCCTTATTGCAACAACATGGATTCACAAATGTCAAAATCAGAGTGACAGGAAATTTGTTAGATGTCATTCTCTGCATTAAGACCATTAAATAAGGGATTTAATAGTAAAATCTGGACATTTCTAGTCATGTTTCATGGTTTGCAATTATGCAGATACAGTCTCAGTTTCCCATCAGTATTGTAAACAAGAAATGTTATGTCAGCTTTATGAAGATATTTTTAAAAAGGGGATGGATTGATTGCATTTATTTTAAATTCAAGTATAATGAAACCAGAAGATCTACCCTCAGAAACAAGTCTGCAGCCACAAATACAGCCCTACAGCAGTATTCACATTGCTGAGAAATGAGAGTTTCTTCATACATGGTGCAATTAGAATAGTTCTGGGTTTAGAGCAGCTTTGCCCATTTCAGGAGGTCAGTGCAGGTATCACTTCAACACTCCATCACCATCCATTTTAGTATAATTCTATGTTATGCACTCTATTGTAAATAAAGAAACATTCTCTAACAAAGTCTGGAGACTGCTACTGCAATGGCGTGGGCAAGAATGGAAACAGAACTAAAGTGGTAGCTTCCTGAGTCAAGGTGGACCCCTCCTTCTGTGAGGTTTCTGAAAAAAGGCAGTTGTATAAAAGCGCAAGTTTAATCTGTGATTATAATGAGATGAAATGTAGGAGCACCACGTCCAGTTCAAGAACATCTTCCTCCTCATTTTTATCCCTACTTAATTTGTGAGCACTTACAAAAGTGGATAGCAGAATATGAGACTAGGTAAAGAAAAGAAAACAATTAAAAAAAAAAAAAGTGCAGAACCAGAAAAGAATTTCCCCCAGTCAGGTGCATTTGAGGTCCAACGGTGAATGGGACAGGACAGCTACTGACTAGACATTTTCCTATCAAAAAAGTTATGTGCATTTTACCTTCATTTTTCAAATCGATAATACTTCAGAGTCCCAGAACATGTTCTTTTTTAATCAGTAGAAAGTTTTGGGGCAGGGAGGGGGTGTGGGAAATCCCAGCCTTGCACTCATTGTGTTGTGCTATGAGAGTATTAACATTTAGTTATGAGCTTTCTTAAAAGAAAAATACACAAAGCTGTGTTTGCCTGTCTGAGAACATGCACCACAGCCTTTTATTAACCACATCCAAAACATGGTTCTCTAACACTGTATGTGCTTAACCCTGTGCCGGCCCAGGAATCACCTTGCTACATCTGTATTATGATACAGGGTATAAAATAGTATGCAATCTACTTTGTTGATGTGCAAAGCCCCCCCAGATATTGTGACATATCGGCCTGGATATAAGAAGGGAGTTCTTCACTGTAAGGGTGGTGAGGCACTGGAACGGGTTGCCCAAGGAAGTTGTGAATGTTCCATCCCTGGCGGTGTTCAAGGCCAGGTTGGACAGAGCCTTGGGTGACATGCTTTACTGCAGAGGTAAAGGCTATGCCTGGCATATCCTGTTCTCACAACACGTCCTCCAAGAGAGACGCTGTCATTTTGAAATCCTGCAAATGATACCCGTGAGTAATTGGTGGTTTCAGATACCTCAGCTTCTATTCCTTTGTCATTCAATGGTCATCTATTTAAAAAAAAAAAAAACTTTATTTTTGTAGGAAATATCCATTGAAAGTGAAAGGAATAATAAAAGGTGTGCATTATGTAAAGCCTTCCAAGACTTACTTTCTGAAAGAATAGGTAAGATTTCAGACAGAAGTTGGGCCACTAAGTGCAATATTTCACTTTAGGCATACAATAAAATTAGCAAGAATTGGCAGAAATTACTGATGGAGACTAGGCCTGCTTCAGTAGGCACAGAGGCCCTGTTGTGTGTGCCTCCTTGGACAGCCTGCAGATCTTTTGACAGCATCTAATGCGAGTGATGAAACAAGAAGGCAGGACAAGGAGCACCTCTCTGAAGAAGATGAGATGCTGGGGTTGTTCGGCCTGGAGAAGGCTCCAGGGAGACCCTAAAGCAGCTTCTAGTACTTAAAGGCAGCCTACAAGAAATCTGGAAAGACACTTTTTACAGACAGGCCAAGGAGGAATGTCTTTAAACTGAAAGAGGGAAGATTCAGTTATTAGGAAGAAGTTCTTCACTGTGAGGGTAGCGAGACACTGGCACAGGTTGCCGTGGCTGCACCATCCCTGGCAGTGCTCAAGGCCAGGTCGGATGGGGCTTGACGCAACCTGATCCAGTGAAAGGTATCCCCGCCTGTGGCAGAGGGGTTGAAAATGGACACTCTTTAAGGTCCTTTCCAACCCAAACCATTCTGTCATTCTATGACCACACTTCCTTACTGTCCCTCCTGGGAACTGGAGTTAAGTTCATTGGCATTTCATTGTCTCAGATCAGTCCAGTGATGGACAGAAAAGCCCATCGATGTGACTCTTGGTATCGCCATGTTGAGGAAAAGCAGGCGGGAGCAGACCCGGGAAACAAGAAGATGCCTTTCAGCATTACTAAGGGTGGTGAGCACGGAGCAAAACCTGCTGGCACCCAGACAATGCCCCAGATTCGCTCTCCTCCACCTAACAGCTAGCGCTGCCACCCAGGGCCCCAGACAGAAAGCCGGGCTTCCATCCTACACTGGCTTCCACAGTCGACACTGGACAGGCCTCACAGCTGTCCTGGCTGTCCCGCTCACTGCCTGCCTACCCAGGCTCACCGACCGTACCCCAGATCCGGTGCTCCACCGCCTCGCCCTCTGCCTGTGCGGGATACACCGTTTCTGCGAGATACGAGCTGCTGAACTGCGCTCTGCCAAGCAGGGCACAAAGCGGTCACAGAAAACGCTTCGGAGAGCCACCCTTATAGGAAAACATGGTGCGAACAACGGCGATCTTGACCACGCGCGGCTGGGCCGGGCGGCGGCGCGGGAGAAGCCTCCCGCCCTCCAGAGGCGGCGCCCGCGGACAGCGCGGTCAGCAGGCCCGCTCCGACGCGGCGCTGCGCCACTGGCGCCGCAGGGGCGGGGGCCGCCCAGAAGCGACCCAGCCCCTCCCGCCCCGGCGCCGAGTCCCCGCCCCCGGGGCTCTGTGGCCAATGGGAGACCGGGAGGCGGGGCCGACGGGACCCGGCATTTAGCTCATGCGCGGGGGCGGTCCCGCCCTTTCGGCTTGAGCGGCAGCAGGGTCTTCTTTCTGGCTGCTGCGGCGCGGCGCGAACATGGCGGACCAGGCCATCTCCTTCCTCAAGGACTTTTTGGCGGGCGGCGTTGCCGCCGCTATCAGCAAGACTGCGGTGGCGCCCATCGAGCGGGTCAAGCTCCTGCTCCAGGTCAGCGGCGCGGTCGAGCCTGGCGGGAGCGGGGAGCCGCAGGCAGCCGTTGAGTTTTTTCCGCAGCCTCCCTCCAAGGCCCAGGCGTGCCGGGCCGGGGCAGAGAGAGCGGCGTAGGGCGGGAAAGGCCGACCATGCGGAACAAAGGGTTCGCGCGGGGCCGGGGTCCGGTGGCGCGAGGTCACGTGTGCTGCGGGGGCCCGCGACGGCGGCAGGGAAGCCGGTTCCGCTATGCGGGGCGCGGCGTTGCGGCGGGATGGGGAGGGGAGAGGGGGCGGCTCCCGGTGTCACTTCCTGCCGTGCCGCGCCTGGCGCCAAGGGCGGCAGCGCAACGCCATTTTGGTGACCTTGACGTGACGGTGCAGCCGGCAGCTGATTGGTCCGGCGGCGGGGCGGGGCCTCCCGTCGTCCCGTTGGCGGGGCGCGGCCTAGTGCCCCAAGGTGACTCCCGCGACCTTCGCCGCGGTCGCCGGCAGGAGTGGCCCTAGGGAGGGACGGGACACGGACACACGACATGGTCGCCGGGGCTGTCGGGCCCCTTCCCATGCCCGCTGGAAGTCATCTCGGCGCAGTGCGGGTCGCTGAGGCGCCCCCGCGGCCCGGCCACGTCAGTGAGAGTTGCCGGCTCTAGGTAGTGCTGGCCTTCACCCACCTGCCCTGTGCTTGCTTTTGCTCCTCACGGCCTGGTCTTGGGAAGTCCTGAGTTCTGGAGAAGCTGGGAAGCAATTTTAAGGCTTTTCCTGTTAGAATTATGGGTTTTCTGTACGCATGGTTCCTCATATACATTCAGTCTACATATACATTTTCCGTGTCACATACTTTTGTGTGTGTGTGTGTGCGCGCGTGTGTAAACCTAGGCTTTTAATTTTTAGGAATTGAGCTAATTGCTGAATTCTTTGGTCTTCACAAAATATGAATAAATGACAGTTCGTCTCGGCCTTAAGGTTCAGACTGACCCACGAGCTTTTGCTTAGAGGTTTGCTGTCACAGCTTATTTACTGTGTATAACAGAGGCTTAATCTGTGCACAGCTGCTGTCAGGCATTCAAGCTTAACATCAATTCATCTATAGTAGAAGCAGACTTAAACATAGCTGTAGTGCATGCCTGTCAAGGCATACAGTCAAAATATCTGTTTTCATTTGCAGGTACAACATGCAAGTAAACAAATTGCTGCTGATAAGCAGTACAAGGGTATCATCGATTGTGTAGTGCGTATTCCAAAGGAGCAAGGAGTGCTGTCTTTCTGGCGGGGAAACCTGGCCAATGTCATCAGATACTTCCCAACTCAAGCTCTCAACTTTGCCTTTAAGGATAAGTATAAGCAGGTGTTCTTGGGAGGTGTAGACAAGCACACTCAATTCTGGAGGTATTTTGCTGGTAACTTGGCTTCTGGTGGTGCAGCTGGAGCCACTTCCCTCTGCTTTGTCTACCCCTTGGATTTTGCAAGAACCCGTTTGGCTGCTGATGTTGGAAAAGCTGGTGCAGACAGAGAATTCTCTGGTCTAGGGGACTGTCTAGTCAAAATTACCAAGTCTGATGGTCTGCGTGGCTTGTACCAAGGGTTCAATGTGTCTGTCCAAGGCATCATCATCTATAGAGCTGCCTACTTTGGGATCTATGATACAGCAAAAGGTAACGTTTCGGAAGGGGTCAGATAAACCTGTTTTCAGAATTGTAGTGTCTGTTTGTGTCTGTTGCTGGATGTTACCCTGTGTCTGTACTAGGTATGTGGGGGTGGAGAGGGGGTATCGGTGCCAACTGCAGTGACACTGCAGTGTTGGAAGGCAAAATTTTGGCATGTGTCGCTAGCAGCAGCCTACTAAGTTATTTTTTTTGTACAGTGCATTATTGTACTCATATTGGACCAGTTCATGTGTGTTTAGCTGAATGGGTTTGAGAGGTGCTTTTACAAAGCATTTGTTTGTTAAGCTTTGGCATTGGGGCATAAAGGTCATTGCTACTGGCTTATAGTTTAATGTAATACATAGGGACAGTGATATAGTGACATTTCTTTCTAAAAAGAGTATGGAATAGTTAATTACTTCTCATGTCAGTCTGAAAAGAATCCTGGTGCTGAGTTGTTACCTACTTTGATTACTCAGAAGAAAATCCTCTGAATTTCCTTAAATGTATTTTATATTGCTTCAGTGTGTGTAAAGTTTAGCAAGTGTTTTGTGATGTCAGAGTATGGCTTTACAATGTTTCATAACAGTTTGTGTAGTAGCTGTCATGCAGGGAGTGAACCAGAGGAGGATGTACAAGACAAAAAGTTAATTCCTTGGGTTTTATTGCAGGCATGCTCCCAGATCCCAGAAATACACATATTGTTATCAGTTGGATGATTGCCCAGACGGTGACTGCTGTGGCTGGTGTGGTCTCCTATCCTTTCGATACGGTGCGGCGTAGGATGATGATGCAGTCAGGGCGCAAAGGAGGTAGGCTGTTAATTTATGCAGTTCTTTAAGCAGCATTGACAAGATAAGTTCTTTTATTCTAATATTCATCCCTCAGCATTTGCAGTTCCTTTTGTTCCATAAACCCGATTTAAGCTGTATTACATTTAAATGATCTGAGGAAATGCAGTAGAGCTCAACTCGTGGCATTTGTCAGGAATTAGGCTGAGGACTTTTCATCATAGAAGATGAAATGGGTCAGTGTTTGCAATGACAGATTAAATTAAGGCAGTCAGGGTGTAGTATAATTGCTGAAAAGAAGGCTTAGAATTTTTATTTTGTGACTTACCTTTTAATAACTAGGCAAGCAGATAGGAAGCTTTTTCTATTGCCTGAACTAAGTACTGTGTTACAGTCTTCAAACGTGCTTTAAGACAGCAAAGTTGCTAGAGAAGTGAAGCAAGGCAGTTATATCTAATGTGTTTTTAACAATTTTGGGAGTTAAAAATGACTCTGCTCTTTTTCTACAGCTGATATCATGTACTCTGGAACAATTGACTGCTGGAGGAAGATTGCGAGGGATGAGGGAGGAAAGGCGTTCTTCAAGGGTGCATGGTCCAATGTTCTCAGAGGCATGGGGGGTGCTTTTGTGCTTGTGCTGTATGATGAGTTCAAGAAAGTCATTTAAACAGCCTAACTAGAATTGGAAATCGAGTTGAGCAGATAATGTAGAATAACTACCGTTATGGACCATTGACCTTCAAGAAATTCCTGTGAGTCTTATTTATCGGAGCCAGGTGATATTTGTAGATGGGGCTAGAAACTGACATAGGGGACTGATCCATTTTTCAGTAAGATACACGAAGACACCGAATCTGTCAATTCGGTGTGGTGATCTTTTTTTTTTTTTTTTCAAGAATGAGCGGTGTTGGTTCTGGGTCCAGTTTAGGCAGAAGAAATTGTTTGCCTGTGGCCCAGTCCCCAGTTTCAAGTCCCATCTTCTAGGACCATAAAATTGTATTTGAAAGTTCTTGCTAACAAATCTTGTTCTTTTCCACGTGTACTGAAGCACTATGTACCATTTTGCACAGCTGAACATCTAGCAATTTTGTTCTTTAAATTGGGGCATTCTGCTGTAAAACAATAAACATGCTCTGTCTGTGTTGAAATTACTACATAAAAGCTTTGGGAAAGCCTCTTTTCTTTGAAAACTTGTTTCAGATAATGGTTCCTCTGATGCACTTACACTGCACTCTGTAACAGAACATTTAACAAAAATTGAATGTGAGAACTTCAGGGGAGGGGAAGCATGGGTTATACTAAAAGAAACCAGTCCCATTCTTTGTGCCTGATAGTGTGTGATGGGCTGCTGCAAGTGGGTTTTTGCATGATTCTTAAAAAATGGATCTGCAGCTCTTCATATGATTTAAAATGGGGTTTCCATTGTAGTGCTGGGAGAAACCAAAGTCTCAAGGACAGTCAATAAGTAGTACTCTTGCCCTTGGTAAAACAGCTTAAACTGATATTTATTTTTTTTTTTTTTAATCAATAGAGAAAGCATTCTATTCATGCAAAAATCCAGGAACCCAGTAAATGCCTTTGACTCCTGAGTAACTTGTGTATATTGTTGCTGCTATTTGGAAATGCTGATTGTGCCATTTGAGATACTGTTTGGCCTGATCTGTAGCAGTGGTCAGTACCTCTGTGGAAGGTGGATTTAATCTGAAATGAGGCTGGTTCTGAGAGGTGATGGAGTGTATGCAGGGGAATAGATGTGCTTCTGTGTAGCTGTAATAATAGATCAAGGTAGGTCAGCCTTCAGTACTGATTGGCATCTAATTCTGGAGATTGTCAGAAAACCAAAATTGGACTGAATGGTTATATTGCTATTTGAGATAATGTAATACCTATGTGCCATTCTTCATACGTGTATAATCTTACTTTTGTACTCTAGTCTGCAGAGACATGGTAGGAGGACAAGTAAAGGAAAACAAGGTGTTAAATCTGCCAGTCATGTTTTTAAGAACTCCCTATATCTTAAGAAAGAAACTGTGTTATTGTATGAGTCATTGAAGGCTGGCTGAGCTGTCTCTGAGTTCTCTGTGCCTTCCGAGGTTGCTTTTCAAGATGAAGTATTTAAATTAACTGCCTGGCTTTGGCTGATTATTACCTTCCTCACAAACAATTTAGCTTTCTCCTTTAGCTGTTTCACAAGCACTGCTTCAACATCTGTGTATGTAAGTACATAACACAGCTACGTTGTGCACAGGCTAATAGCAAACCTTATGTAAGTATTGCAAGTGAGTTTATCCTGTTTGGTAATGGTAGTTCCCTTTTGGTGTGGGCAGGTTACTTGATGTTGAACTTGCCAGTCAACTTGCTGGTTTAGTTGTAATTATATTGATTTGGGGGGGCAAAGGAAGAGTTTTTTGTATAAACACATTGCTTAGGTTTATTTTCTGTATTGATGGCTTGAAAGGTAGAATGGTAAGATGCGTCACACATCCTCACTGAGCACATGGGGGCCCAAGTTTTGTGAGGAAGAACCAAACCTGACAATTATTTGAGCAGCCTCTGAAAGGGGAAGACGTTTTTCACCCTACCTCCTCCTGCCCCTCCAGACCTGGTTTTTAAGCAGAAGAAATGGGGAAACAAATCGATGCAAGTGGAGGCAGGTTTGTTTTTTTTTTGAAGCAGAACTGCAGTTTACCTATGCTGTGTGTTCAGCATGTAGTACTTGGTGTTCCTCTTTTTTTGGGGGAGAAGGCGGGGGGGGAGGTGGGATATATGGCTTCCATTAGTCATGCAGCAGCAATTTTCAATGCGTAATTACGCAGCATGGGAACATGAGGCAAACAATAAAATGAGACTTCTAAAAAAAAGCATTTGTTTTCTGCCTTATTGAAACACTATGAAATACATTTATTTTGAATGGTATCTTTACCGGGAAACAATCCAGAAGAAAATAATGGCTTCTAAATCCTCTTTTTTGTTTTAAGGTATTGGAAATGGGGCTTGCACCCTTTGAAAGGAGTAAAATGCACTGGTGTGAGAAAATCTTTACATTTAAAATAGTTATTAAAACATCACAGATTTTATTCTGGTTCTCACAACTGTTACACTGGATTATTGTTTTTTTTTTTTTTTTTGAAGACTTGCACACTTTAGTTCAGTCCATATTAATACTGCAGAGGAAATACTGAGCACATGAAATGGCTGACTGGCAGCCCAATTAGGAATAGCTTTGGCAAGTGTAATTCCCATTTTTGTTTTGCATAAAGCTAATTGCTGTAACAGTTTGATTTTGCTGATTGGAAGGTTGAAGGACAATTTGAAACACATTTTTCAATAGTTTCTACTTCAGAAAATACTCTGGGTAAGTAAAAATTGTAAGCTGGTAAAAGTAATTACTGTGGCATTCCTAAGCAGTCCTATCATCTTGTAGGTGTTCTCTTCAGAGGAAAGAAGCATCATGGCAATGAAGGCAGATAAACAAGTTTCTTCTGTATTGTGGACGAGAGGCCTTGTCTTGCATGGTGAGAACAATCTTTGCAAAGTTAAAGCAAGTCTTCACAGTAGGTGTTAGCAGAAAAGCTGCAAGGCATTGTATTTTTGAGCAAAGTGAAAATGACAAAACTTACTGATGATCTCCATCTTTTACTCTCTTCCATTTTTGGTGGATTTTCATGGGACAGGTGATTATACTCAGTCTGGTTTGAAGTCTTTTTGTCAGGAGCATCCATGATTTTCTTGCGTGTTTGGGAATCCAGTTGGGGAAACCAGGTGTGTTCTTTTTTGAAAGTTAGGTCATGTCTTCAACCATAGTTACTTCCTCAGTACAACCTTTTTTTGGTAAATTTACATACTCTGTCTAAAAAGGAAGAAAAATCTGTAACGTGCAGTAAGCTACAAAGTCACTTGGCAATTAGAGAATGCTTCTAAATCTTTAACACCAGTGCCAAAGACACTCTGTCTTACTGTTTAATACGTAAGAAATGCTTGCAAGGCAGGAGAAAGCAGGTTAAAGGACATGTTGAGAGAGCTGGCCTTGTTCAGCATGGAGAAGGCTCAGGGGAGACCTTATAGCTGCTTTCCAGTACCTAAAAAGGGCTCGCAAAACTGAAGCAGACTTTTTATAAGGGCATGTAGTGACAGGACAAGGGGAATGGCTTTAAGCCTGAAAGAGGGCAGATTTAGATTAGATACTACGAAGAAGTTCTTCTCTGTGAGGTTGGTGAGGCACTTGAACAGGTTGCCCGGAGAAGCTGTGGCTGCCACATCCCTGGCAGTGTTCAAGGCCAGGTTGAATGGGACTTTGAACAACCTGGTCTAGTGGAAGGTGTCCCTGCCCATGGTAAGGGGCTTGGAACTGGATGAGCTTCAAGGTCTCTCCAACCCTAACTATTCTATGATTAAGCTTTGTTTGATGTTTAACATGTATGATCAATACTAGCTATATGTCAGTAGAAGGAAGAAGAATAGAAGTTGATTTAAATGGTGGACAGCCTGAACAGGGACAATAGAGAAAATGGCTGACTGGCTGGTATTGGCTGGGTTTTCTTTATGTAGACACTAACTAGACTTGTAGAAAAACCAGTTTGGTTGCTATCATGGAGTTTTACATTGGTCAACCTGGAATTCTAAGAGCAGAAGTTTCTAGATGAGATCATAGTATCGATACAGTGCTTGGGGCTTAAAATACTGATGGGAGATATATTCAATTTGTAAATTAGTAGGAGGGATAGTACTGGTGGCGGGGGAGCAACCTTGGTATCCTTGTGAGGGTATGTTACAGAACATCAAACCAGGACACCTTAGTGGGGAATTTTGCCTAGGAAGTATGTGGGATTGGTAAGCATTGCAGGGCTTTGTGCCCAGGTTTTTTTGTGCTACTCTGCCATTCTTTGGGGAAAGAAATGCATGTGCACACATAGTGTGTATTTCAAGTTCTTGGAATGCATTTAATTCCAGAAAACAGGAAAAGTAAGTCTCGAAATATAGTTCTGAGTGAGGGTGAAGAAGAAAACAATCTGAAGAGGCTGCAATTTTTGAAGGGCAGCTTGCTACTTAACTAGCTATTGTGGTTTATTTATATAATGGACTATGAACTGCTGCCGCTCTGTAGCCTTAGCTCTGGCAGCCTGGTATGATGTGAGAAATCAGGTATTTATGACTTAAGGTGTATAAGGAAACTCATCCAAGCTGCATTGCTACCTGCCTTCTATTAAAGCCAAAGGTGGTAGGAGTAAGCAAATAACTTAAGACAATGTGCTAGTATATAGGTACTAAAACTAGAGCGTTTTAGTAGCAAAGCTTTAAGGATTCTTTGTAAAGGATTGAAGGAAAGTTTGTGTCACTTTTGAAAGCCTCATTGAAAAGGGTTGCCTGATTTATTGACCTAAAGTGCATCTTTGTTTTAGCCAGCTGATACAAAGTATTCCCTTCATATGCAAACGCTGTACAAACTGTTGTTCAAATGGGCAAATTGGAAGGCAAGCATTAATAGTTTGAAGCTTGGTTGTCATTATGTGAATAAAGACTGGAGGAGTTAGTGGCTGCTGGCACTATCCAAGTGTGTAGGATACTGTAAAGAGGAAAGTAATAAGGATCAGAAGTAATGGACTTTAAGTATGGTAAAACAGGCCATTAAAAAAGCTTTTAAAAGTAAGGATAATTACACATTAGAATAGACTGCACAGGGACGATACAGAATATTGGTCAGACATAATTTGCACAAAATATCAAAACTGTCATAGCTAATCCTCTGCTGATGCAAAAAGGAAGGCTTCTTAAGCTGTTGAGACTTTCCAACCCTGTTGATTTTCATGATTCAATGCCAGAGGTTTTTTTACATGGGGATAAGACAAAATACATGTTGACATTGCATTATGATCACTGGTACTTGAAAATGCTAATGGAAAATGCTTCCTCACTTGGGTTATTTTCAGAGTATGAACAGCAACCTAGCAAAACTGCTACACACAGAAATTGCTGGTCTCAGTAAAAGTGATAACTCTGGTCTTAAAATATGGCTATGAATACATACAGCACTGGATAGAGCATTTCTAATTCTAAACCAGCATATTTTGTATGACAGCAAATTAGTTTTTAATGGACCAAATTCAACACTCATCTTTATATGCCAGTTCTTCTAGTCTTTGGCCTATTATGGTTTATAGTTAACAACTTTGAATTGAAAAGAAAGCATACCTGCATATCTTCGTCAGTTGATGCATTAAATTTGTCTCTTGGTTGTGGTATGGGAGAAAATATGCTCTTGAAATTGCAGTGCCTTTGGGTAGAAAATGAGATTGTGAAGAAATTAAAAATACTGGTAATATAACTTGCACAAACGTGTTGTGTTGTACCTCAAGGACGTTTTTTACTTTCAAGATAGAACACCTTTTTCTCTACAAATCACCAAGTGAGAAATAAAATATTTTGAGTGTAGACTGATTGGGTAACTATTATACTAATCACTTGGGTAACTAAAGTTTGTGTTGGGGTGAGAGTCAAGTAAATACTATTAAACAATGACTTTGAATAAATCACATGACATAACTTTCTTTCGCCACTGAGAAGTTTTATCAAAATAATGACATATTCATTTGTCCTAAATCTCCCTTGTCTGGTACTGTATGGTGCCAATGGCTTCAAAGTGATGTGGATGTTAAATGCATACAAGTAAGAACAGAGGTGTTTTTGCATGATCTGGTGGAGTCAATCACTTACTCTAATATCTTTTCCCTCTTTTTCACTCTCAATGAATTTGTATGCCAAGGTGCCATTCGCAACAGTACTAGTAGTAATACTTTATGACACTGATAATCAGATCATTTAAATTTGTAGGTAGGAGGTAGAAGGAATGTGTTTCATAAAAACAGTACTCTATCAATAGTAAATCAGTAAGGTTGATTTACCTTTTGAAAAGAAAATACTGGAGCAGTGTCACTGAGATTGTTCCAAGTGCTATCAGAAATAAAATCACAAAAGGGAAGTGATCTTTCCCTTGACCTGAAACATCCAAGGCAGAGAAATATCTTAGTATGCTGAAAAGCTACCTTTGTCACTGTCAGTAGTGGATGAAAATTTCACCTATTTCTTTTAATAACCTGAAGGATTTCAACTTGATTTCTTACAGGTATGCTTGATGCATTTCAAACCATTTCAAATATTTAAAATGTAGAGAAAAAAAAAAAAACAGAATAGGAGAAGAAACAGTCACAGAATGAATTATAAAACAAAAGTGGTATAAAAAGACTGTTGAGGAAAGGGTGAAAAGGAAGATGCAGTAGAAAGGGGATGATATTCATGATAAAAACTTAGACCTGAAAGGCAGCCTCAGCACTTTGGACCAAATACAAGACTGAGTCTGTCTCAGCCTGTTCCTGTAGTCCTGGCATCTGAGTAACTGCTGCCTTCACAATCCAAACTAATCAAAGGCTGCTAGCAGCCTCCCTTGCCATTGTGATGGAGCTTCTCGTATGCATTAATAATTTCCACCCAGTTTCTTCCACGTGATTGGGTAAGATTTAAGATTTTATTCATATTTTTAAGTGGAAGAAAAGGAGGCGAACATGGTAATACTGAAAAAAAAAAAATAATATTTCACAGTCTTACCAAACTCAATGGGTTCACTCCATTCCCCCCAGTTTGAGCTTACGAGACAATTTTTTCCACGTGCTCTGATTTTCAGAATATATTTTTTTTCTTCATTGTAATTTTGGAATTCATATCTGTTGTTCCTTACCTAAAATCAAAACAATCAGACTGTGCATTTCACCCTGTAAACAAATATTTGTAACATTGGGTTTAAATTCCTGATGCAGTTTCTACAAAAAATAATTTGTATGACTGTAGGTATGTATTAGTTAAACGTTCTCCCCAAATGTGAAACTGTGATAAATTAGTTTAACTGCCATCGAATCTTTTCTGTTTCTGTGAAGTTTCAGGTTGGATTTTGAAGTTTATTTCGTCTTTATTTTATTATGCTTTAAGGACACCTCTTTTAATCCTGTTCCTTTTTGTGTGTCCTAAAAACCCCATAATAGAAAGTTGAAGCTGGAGAGGTACCCTGTAAATTCACCTTGCATCCTTTACAGGGATTAATCATGCAAATACTCCTTGCGTGGTGCCTGTCTTTGCTAAACAGACTTAATATTTTTGAGACAATCCACCAGCTGATACGTACCATCTGGCCTCATGATACTTTTTACAAGGTATGGAATCTGCCAAGCTTAAGATGCTTCCGGGGCTGAGAGGCCACTCTTTTGTGGAACACTGTGAACATCTCTGTGTTCCCTTTGTCTAGCTATTTGGAACTCCAGTGGTATTTTTTCACCAACAAAGAAAGAATGCTTCCAGTTTTTGTTAAGCAAAATATCACATCTGTCATAAGCAAAAGCTATTTGTGAGATAAATGAAAAGTGTGAAATGCATTGAAAATTCTGCCTGCTGTAAGCTACCCAATCCAAAAGGGATGTATTAAGTTTACACATGAAGATACCACAGGAATATATTTTCCTGGATTCTCATTGCTATATTGATATAAAAACTGTAGTTCTAGAATTAAGCATATTTTATGTAATGGTATTTAAATGCTTACGTGGGCAAAAGCACAAATTTATGTATAAAAAGGATACTTACTCTTACAGGAGGATCCTTTTTCTCTTCTTTGGGTTCATCCTGCAAACCAAAGACAAATCTTCTTTTTTATTATTTTCTTTTATTCTCATTTTCTTGCTTATAAATATCACAAGTAATTTTAAACTGACAAAAAAAGTAATTGGATATTCTGCTCCAGTAATGTTCTAGAATGTTGCACTTTATTGCAGAGTTTTGGCTTCCTCCATTCCATTTTAGAATAGGAAGAAAACATGAATTATTTATTTATATGCCCATGGGCTTTTGGGCATATTAACACTGTGCATTCTCACCCAGCAGAAGTATATCCAATTTACACAAGCAATCAAATCATCCTCCAAATACAGCAGATACGGAAGCTGTGATTTCACAGCAGTTTGATAACATGGGGAAGAAAACTGATGTGAACAATAAATTTACCCTCCTTCCAGTCAAAGTCTCTATTAGACATCCGAGTGATTTGTACACAGGGGCTTCCCCCAAAGTATTGTGAAAAGCCTCTTGCACATCCCATACAATCAAAATTTAATTAACAAGAAGCAAACATTGACCTGGATCAAAGAACCTGAAAATTCTGGGGGGAAAAAAAAAAAAAGGATAGGTTCAAAAATGAGTGAACAAAACAGACAACAGCTTTTCTGCATTGTACCTCTGGTTAGTTTGAAAGGTCATGACTGTTGGGATTTGAGACCAGCAGGGCCGGAGCAGGAGGACACAGCTTATGAGAAAGAAGTTAATAAATAAAGGAAACAGCAATTGCACATTATAGATATGCACGCATGTAGATATGGTCTCAATTACGAACCAATAAATTGTTTTTACCTTATTTTGTATGCTGATTTCATACTGAAAACACTTTATATTTGCCACATGACTTGTAAGGGGTGCTTGCCATGTAATTATGCAACCTGCTGAATCTCCAGTACAATTGACAGTGACATTTAATGGAGGAGTGAGTATTTCTGGAAAAAAATTAAATTATTAATGTAGACATAGACAGAAATCAGCTACAACTTATCCATTCATAGCAAAATACATCTGAAATTGAGGCAACTGATGTACAGCTGTGTGCTACTGATGTACAGCTGTGTGCTACTGATGTTAACAAATGTTATCTGGTAAACGGGAGTAAAATACAGTAGCAAAACTTCAGTTGTTGGACACCTGAAGTAACTGACGTTCATGTAAAAAAAAGTATGAAGGATTTTGTGTAATTGAGTAGTATAATCAGCAGAGTTCTGTTTTATTCTGCATCTAAATTTCACATTAACAGTGCAAGTCTTCATAGGAAAAAAGATAGAAGTTTTGGTGTATATGGTATTGTTCATGTAGAAGACCAAGTCATCTGAATTTGAGTACCTATAATACAGGTGACTTCTCATCACTATTGCCTGTGATATCTGCAAAACACCACGGAGCAAGTCTGCTTGTCTGAATAGCTCTGGGCTTTACAGCCTGCATCAGCTGCAAGCAGGAGTCAGTCTTGCACTGTGCATGCAGCACACAGGACACCCAGGAGGACTCTGATCTCTCACAGGTCCTGGACCACATCTGTAAACCTTGTGGATACTTCAAGTGTTTGAGGATGTTTCAAATGACACTAAAGGCATGTTTTTAGGCAGCTGAATCCTGTCCCAGATCTCCATTAGAGCTTTATCACATATCTCACACATAGGTACCCACGTATTTAACTAATTTGGAAATAAAACCTTCCCCCCCCCCCCCATTATAGGACTTGTAGCTCTTGCAGCTCTCAGAAACACATAGAACTAAGGGATGGAAAATGAGGCCATCAGAAGGGTGGCCTTGAAAGTCTAACCATTGCATTTCATCACTTGGATTTCATGGAAATGTTCACACCATTTGAGCAGTTATTTCAGGTTGCTTCTGCCTTCTGCTTGTTTTGGAATATTTGGAACTATATTCTGTCAGCTATCAGGATGAAGTCTGTCCTGCAGTGCAGGATCCTAGGATGACTACAGACTTTGGTTTATTCTCTTCTCTTCAGAGAAAAATTCCCCATTTCCTTATTTTATAAAACAGTAATAAAATAAAAATGTTCACTTACCAATTTTATACAGTTGAATGTACTCATCATAGAACTGGATCAGGGAGTCTTTGCTGGAGCCATTCACCAGGAAGTAAGCTTTTTCAGTCTCTATCCTCACATTTTGGAATCT
>WYDI02007201.1:0-42443 GCA_009867235.2 Psittacus erithacus
TGGCAGTGTTCAAGGCCAGGCTGGACACAGGGGCTTGGAGCAAGCTGCTCTAGTGGAAGGTGTCCCTGCCTGTGGCAAGGGGTTGAAACTGGATGAGCTTTAAGGTCCTTTCCAATACAAATCATTCTGTGATTCTATGATTTTTAATTTAAATGGTGTGGTGGTCCTCTGGGACGCAGCAAGGGGCTCCAAGCGCTTTTGAAACCACTTGGCACACTTAGAACCTACATGAACTCCACATACCTAATATTGAAAGTGAAAAGGGTTAATTTTCAAAAGAGGAATACCTGAACATATTTCCTCTGCTCTCCACTACACCTCCAGGACAAATAAGGATGAGTTGTCAAGTTAAATACAAGCAGTCAAGTGACTGAATTATAATTTACTCTGTGCTCAATTTAAATTAGTGTGAGGCTATTAAAATATACAGTATAAATACGGCAATTCATCACAAGCTGTCATGGATGACTTCATCTATTTGCTGGAGTGGCATACGTTCCACTAAAGGGAACGAGAGCAAAATCACAGGTCAAATTACGCTGCTATTCTGTTTTAATTCACTTATTTAATCTGTGGCGACATAATTGTCTTTTACAGTATGTACAACTCAAAGGAAATTTGGGAGTATTATAGTCAGTATACAAATGATTAATCAAATGGTCCATTTAAATGCTAGCTTAAGAGCAGGAGAAACTAAAAGCAGTTGAAGAATGGCAACCAGTCAGTGTACACTCACAGTTTTCATTCAGATTTTTCTCCCTAATTGGAAAAAAGTTACCTGTGAATAATCTATGCAATCCTCTGCACAATACCTAGCTGTAAAGCTTACATAAAATGACATTGGTTTGGTCTATAGCATTATGTAGCATTGGTTTGTTTTCCTGTTCAATATATTCACAAGGTTCTCGACCATCTGAAAGCATTTTAATTAACAGGCTTTCCAAATGTTTTCTTGTCCTACCAAATCTATGTTTTATTATCAGAAAAAGCCCCCGAAACACAGAACTCTGCTTTTGCAGATCCATCCAGTGCTGTTCCTATTAGCGTCGTAATCCCCTGTCAAAATACTTGATCCATGTGATGATCAGGTCAAGACACTGGCATTACCATCCTCCCAGCCTCTTTTTATTGCTGGGTATGCTGGGCCATGGATGTGTTAAGTCATTTTCTTAATAGAGCAAGCCAGCACGATCACTATCATTGCAGGTTTCCTAACCTCCAGCTTGTGAGCAGGTTATTTTACACTATGATAACACACACAGGTTGATGTAATATCTCTTCTGAAATCACACTAAAAAATACAATTGAGACTGACAGGACCACCATGAGTAGTATCTCCAAGAGAACCCAGTTTCCCAAATCTTCAGGATTCTAATTACCCACCAGGACTAACCAAACCCATGGACTCTAAGGGAAACAAGGAGGTGAAATTGCTGGGGAACAGGCGTTTTGCCACAGGGAGGTGATTTCAATTAACCTTGCGAAGGGTGAACTCATTTCCCCTCCTGCCTGTGTGAATTTCCTCATGCTCCACCTCCTCTCCAGGCAACTTCTGGGGGCACCCACAGATCCGCAGCAGCACAGGGCCCTGGCTGGAGAGCAGTGGTGCTGGCACCGTACAGAGCTGGCACAGAGGATGCTCTCTGTAGAGCCTGAAGAAGATTACATGAGGAGCAAGTACCAGGGCAAAGCAGTATCCATACGCAACACCAGCATTTAGGGCAAAAGCATTTTTACTTCCATACTGCAAGTTGTAATAAAATAACAAAGTTATTATTTTATACTTAAGTTTTCCATACTTCTGTGCCTATTACAGAATTCCTGTCTTACTGCTCATGACAGGTTTAGGTATCAGAATGCTTTGGGTTGGAAGAGACCTTAAAGCTCTTCTAGTTCCAACCCCCTGCCACGGGCAGGGACACCTTCCACTAGAGCAGCTTGCTCCAAGCCCCTGCGTCCAGCCTGGCCTTGAACACTGCCAGGGATGGGGCAGCCACAGCTTCTCTGGGCACCCTGTGCCAGTGCCTCAGCACTTCTTCACAGAGAAGAACTTCTGCCTAATGTAGAGCTTTCCTGCACAAACAATGTGGATTAACGTGATAAACCCAGTTGAGACCTAAGAATCAGAGGGAGGGGAAGGAAATCAAGGTCAAGAAAGAATGGAGAGAAAGAAAGAGAGAAAGAAAATTACTGTAATATCTTACCTTTACTGCTAGTATTTTTCCACTAGGGACATGATATGCCCTGCATGAGGGAAAAAATTAAGTAAGTTGAGATAACATAAAATTACCTCTATACATGTGTGCAGCTTGTATCCACTAATTTCACCGAAAAATGACTTGGAGCTAATCTGGTTTACATTAAACCAATCTCAGAGAGCATTTCTAAAGGAAGACTGATGAAAACAATTGATCAAAAGACTATATTTACAATGAACCCATTTAGCAGGTTTTTACATCTGCATGTCTTATATAAAATCTGCACATTGAAGACTTTCAGACAGCAGAACAGCAAACTTATGGGCATGAATTTATCCATTTTCACATTTTCTTTCAATGAAATAAAATTAATAAATAACCTTTATTCACATAAAACAAGGTTTACCACACCAGTATGCAGCCCTATGGATATTTTCAGTGGTAAGACAGTGAGATCCACAGCTTTATCAATTAAAAGTGCAGTTTAAGAGATAATGGCTGATTCTTTATCACAACCTAAGGACCCACAGAAAACATGAGTGAAACGACCTTTCTGCATTTGTATTTAAGATTAGCACATGTGTGCACATACAAGGTCAGAAAGCATTGTTACTGCTCACATGGACCCAGAATCATTTCACACCATATTTCAAGTCATTTGTCTTAATTTCTAAAGAAATTGGCTATTAAACACTGACTTGTGCATTCCTGACTATGAATTCCTAAGAAAATAAAAAGGTAGGTGAAAAAAAAGTGTCTACTAAAAATCTGATGGAGTTTTGCATAAAACCAAAACCATTAAAGGTTTTCCTCTTCACTAGTTTTATTGTCTCATCCTGATTTATGACTCTATGCAGAGTAATGTCATACATGTGGTACTAACTTTAAAGAATTATAATGTTTTACCACTACATACCTCTAGCAATTACTACTGAAGAAGAAAGTTGTTTTTTTGCATGCAAAATCATGCATAGCACGGGGCGAGAGTCTTGTTTAATCCATTTATTACCCTGAGTGTTCGTATAATTTCTGTTAATGGTTTGGAAGTTTCTAAAAACTTCACTTTAATTTAATAACTGAAGGATAAACATTTATGTGGCCAAGTGGCATTAGCCTGTAGCAGCAAGCACCAAAAATCAGTGTTATTTAATATCATAACAACAGGCAAGAAGCAAAAACAGAGCTCTGACAGACTGGTGGCTGAATGCATAATCCATGAATCCCATGGAGTAAATGAACTTTGCTGTAACTAGGGATGAATCAACAGCGGCAAAACATTATGGACTTAAGATGAGCAGCAATGATAAGCAAATGAACAGGTTGAGATAGCATGCTCAGCGTCTGTTAGCTGCCGATGCACTGCGCCGGACAGTTTGGCAACTTAATTAGCCTGTCAAGAAAGCTGATCTTTTTTCCGTAAGAGAGATCTCCTGTTTCCAAGTGAATTAAAAGGGAAGACTTGATTATTTAATTATGATGCACGCTAATTCATCCGTGGAAGTTTGGGTTCAATTTCCAGCAGAGGGCAGATACCTGGTTTGGTTTACAGAGCACTGACAGGACCCATTTAACATTTAATTATGGCTGAGCATTGGATCACAAAGGAGATGCCATGCCCATGGGTGCAGCACGGCCAGTGGCTCTGCAAATGCCATGCTACCTGGGAGGAACGGAATTCGTTTACTCCAGGCTGATCCGGCATCTCAGTTGTCCTGACCTTCCTCAACACAATAACGGCAAAGTGATTAATGAAGTTTGAATAGGAGCTTTGGTTACACCAGAAGACAACCGTACACCTCTGTAGTGCTTTAATTAACAGCTAACACTTCAAATTAGTCTGTAGTTGCTACAGTAATTACCCGTTCCAATCAGTGTGTAGGGAAAACTGTTTTGTTAGATATTACATACAATTCGAAGTTGGAATTGATCATTTTGGTTACAATCAGCACAGTGAAAGCCTGAAGATTTAGTACCTTTATGCAGCTTCAGAAGGATGCACTGGGATAATCCCACAGAACGTCTGCAGCATGAAGAACCTACTTGTTGTGCATACTGCAACCGTGAGTTAGTCTGTGGGTGTCTATGAGGAGATTAAACTAATATTTATAAAGTAATGTGAAGTCTCATCCCAAGTGTCACCTCTCCCAGATCCAGTGACACCTTCAGAAGGAATCAAATAAACTCATCACTGTAGAACCAGATCACCAGATGAAACAAAGCAGCAAAACGGAAAAGGTTCCTCAGCAACACTCACTGCACATTTCAGCGAACACGTGTTTAAAAGTCTTCCAGGATGGTAGGCAAGTGGTGTCACCTAATAAACAGTTCCAACTTCTCTTGCTAGGAATGAATTTGAGCAGTGCCTAGCCATAAAGACAAGCGCGTGTTAAAGAGGAGGGAAAACAGTTGCTAAACAGCTGCTGAACTACTTGAAGACAAATGTAAAGAGCAGGAATTAAATGCATGGAAATGAAAAATATTCAAGGAAAACAGTGTTCTGACTTTTGTTCTTTGCATAAACCAGCTCTGGGAAAACAAGTTCATTCTTCCCCTCTTTTTTGTTGGAGTTTGCTTTTGACCCACTGCATAAAACCAGCAAAAGCTCTATCAGATTATTAGATAGGTGGCTATGAATCATATATTGTGAAGAAGAAACTGCATCACATCAGAGACAGCTTCTGCAACCAGAAGTTTAAAAAGTACTTTTGAACACTCGATGCCAGAGTCAACTACTTAAAAAGTTATCATTTAAAGGTCGCTGCACTCTGCCAAGTGCAGGAAGCAGGTTTTGATGTGCATTTCCCCTTCCCTCTCCAGATAAGTGACTGCTGTTTAATTAAAACCAAGGTTTAATAACTCCGAGTAGTAACTCAACCAACCAAACGTTTACAGGTTGCACAAAAGGAGGAAGAAATCTGCAAGGGAGAATGGAGGAAAGAAAGCAGCAAGTCCTCCTCAGGAATAAAATATATTCCAGCAAGAAATGCAGTGTGGGAGAAAGCACTGCATGAGCTCAAAGAGGGGGAAAAATGGAGCAAGAAAGCTGGGAGATGGGGAAAAGGAGAGTTTTGGGGGATCTTCCTCCCCCCCCGCCCTGGCACACTGTGCTAATGTGGGATGAAGGAAGGGCCAACGTCTCCTTTGGGAAGTCCTCCTAGTGCGCACACACAGCACGTGACACGGAGGGATTGGTTTAAAGGTGTGAGAGGACAGGTAGACTTCAACCACCACGTACTCTGAAACCTTCCCACTGGGGAAAAGAAATTCAAATCCTGCCCATTCCCACTAGAGTTCATTACTCTGAGCCCCCTCCATCCATTACAAGGAACAGCTTCTAAGCAAGACTGGCACAGTTGTGTCAAATATTTTATTAACCTTGACTATTAACCATATCCCCAGATATTTAAAGCCCTGAAGGGACCTATGTGAGCCAAGTCCTTTAGCAGAACTTTGCCTCTTCTGCTCTGAAAATGGAGAGGGACCCTGAGGGAGCGCTGCAAAGGCAGCTTGCCCAGCTCCGTGGCAAGAGCTGGGTTATTTTAGGGAATAAGAAAGGCAGGGTGGGAGCAAGCATGTGCTCTGCTTGAACAAAGCCCTCCAGCTAAGCCGGAAAAGCTTGTGATGGACTGTGGAGTACGGCGTGTGCATCCCTTGTGCTCTAGAAATCAATATCATGGAAAACTAGAATAGGGCTTTGGGGGAACTGCCAACTCCTTGGCATCTCTCCCCCTCCCCGCACTGTATGTAAGATGGGTTTCTAAAGGAAAGCAAATTAAACAATGAAAGTGGCAGAGCAGCTGGTTTCTGTTTTAAAAAGTAAAGGCAGAAAAAGGTAAGTGAATTTTATATTGCCTGCTTTGTTCTCCCTGAGCTCCACTGCAAAGAAAACCAGAGCAGAAACGTAAGATGCTTTGTCTCAAACCTCTTTACAGAATAAACCACAACCCATCCCAATATTTAATGCTAACAATTTCATACACTGAATATGGTGAGTTTCTGATCAGTTCAAAAGTAAAACAAACCAACCCAAGCAAACAGAACATGCACAAGCTGCTTAATAAACAGCTTAGACATCAAACAAAAACATTCTCCCTCTTTCAACTTGCTAAGACTTAACAATTTTATATTCTCCCTGTGAGGAATTTTACCTAAGAGCACAGTGGGGAGCTGCACTACTCGCTGTGATTGCAGTATAATTCCTTCCAGGGTAAGCAAAGAACTAACTTCAGGTTTCACATGAGAAGCACTCAAGAGAAACAGCAATTTTCAGTTTGTTTTCTGATTTTTAATTGTAAAGCATTTGCTCACATACGAGTGACTTCAGGATGGTCACATCAGGAGCATGGACTGAGCATGCAAAGATCCCTGAGCTTTCTCAAACTGCTTTTCCTAACAAATATAATAACTTTTTACTAAAATCTGAGTTTACTATTGAGATACTCCAAGTAAACACAGCCTCTATTTAGAAGCAAAAATTCACTGAAGTTATTATATCATGCTGCTAATGCTGGTGCAAAAAGGCACTGGAGGAGCCTGCAGCAGGCTACCACACACAAGATCTGTCTTCCCATCTGTTCATGCTGGCCACCAGGATATAGTTTTCTATTTCCTCCCCCCTGATAGCCATGGAAACAATTTCTAATCAATAAGATATTCCTTGCCAAGGGAAAGCCATGACCTGTCTGCTTTGCCAATGACTCAGTCCCCTCCTGTTATAGAAATACAACCAATGTCAGCAAATATGACAAAATGATGTACTGACAGTACTGTTGTGTTAGTGGTGTGACTGCAGGATGCAGGGACACAACCCCCCCTCACAGAGATACCAGAGGAACTTATGGCTAATGCCACAAACTCAGACATGCTGTGGCTCTACTGGTTCTCAAGTGTTGGCATGTCATTCTGTTAACAGCAGTTGTAGGAGATGAAAGCATGGTTGTACCACCACACCATCTAATCAAACCTCCCTCCTGAAGTGGGACCATAGTAGGGGATGAGCTCAGCTGTGCCTTTGTCCAGCCCTGTGCTGAAAGCCCCACTCTGAATTTCCCAAGGTGGCAACCAGAGGCTACAAAGTGAAAATAAGAGTAAACATTTCAGGTCCATTTTCCTAGACACGTTTCTTCCTGTGTCACACCTTGGTATGTATTCATTACACAATTGTTTAAAACATCAAAACACCATTTCATTTGACGAGAATCACAAATATTGCCCCGTTTTCCTGTACCTGTATCAGCTCACCCATAGCACTGCGCTGATGAACTGTCCCCCCAGATATCCTCCTCACTCAACGCATAGGATAACCCACACAAAAAGTCTCAGCATTTCCTAGCAGAAATGAACTCACACCCACAAGTCCCACATTTCTTATTTGAGTTTAAAAGCTAATGCAAAAAGCTCTGGTTGTAGCAAGCAGCACCTTCAGATGTAAGGGCATCAATGAAGTCAAACTGAGCATTTTCCTGCCTTGTGAGAAATAACCTAGAGCAAAATGACTGTGTCAGTGTTGCGCAAGATGAATACAATCCTCTAAGTGCCATGCATTGCAGAGTGACGTTCCAGCTGCAAACTACACACAGCAAATCGCCCACAGATTTGGTTTACTGCTCATTTTCCCCTATTTTTCCCCCTCTTTTTTCCAAGTACTGCCACTGTCTGTCATGCTCCTGGTCAGAGTCTGGCATTCTGATGATAGAATTGTCACATACTCTGATGGCCATCTAAAGAAACAGATTCAAATTGTTTCTAGGAAATAAACACTTTGACAGTTGTTGCCTTCTGCAATAGACAAACACATTAGCCTGACTCTCTGGCTGTTAAAACAGGAAATCCAAAGTGCACAGCAGTTATAAAAAGGAGCTTTTATGGGGTCTGTGCTAGTTCAAACAGCAATCTACACCAACCTCCCCTCCATCTAAAGCCCCATTACAGATGCTTGAGTACTGATTGCAAAATGATTTGTTGTTGAATGAGAAAACACACCAAAAAAATAACGCATCTGAATTAGAAACTTTTCAGAAGAGCAACACTGGCACTAAAAGCTGCATAAGGAAAATGGCAATGAGCAAAATGTCTCACTTAACCATTGCTGTGGGAACGAGGTGGCTTTGCCATCCGAGCCAAAGCACAATGAACCCCTCACCTCTTGCATGCTGTAACCTACTACTTCCATCTGTTACCTCTTACATGAGTCTTTCTTCTTCACTGCAGCCAAACTTCCAAGGTCAATCAAAACTGGATTACAAGTCTTTCTTCTTGCACCCATCCTATTGCAGTTCAGACTGCATTCCTTAGAGAGACCTGTAGAGAACCTCGACACTGCTTGATGAGGCTATGATGCCACCATAGAATCATGGAATGGTTTGAGTTGGATGGGACCTAAAAGTTCAATCAGTTCCAACCCCTTGCCACGGGCAGGGACACCTTCCAGTAGAGCAGGTTGCTCCAAGCCCTGTCCAGCCATCACCAATACCAGGTCACTCACCACCACAGGACCAATCCAGATCAGATGCAGGCACAGCCATGTGTTTCAGCTGCTGGCTTTAAACTAGCTCAAAGAGCAGAAGACAGCTGAGCAGTCTTCTTAGACTTCTGTTTAGGTTGACACAGCCAGGCATTATCTGACACAGCCAGGACCAGTAAACCCATCAGAGTTTTAGGAAGAAACTTGAAGCAACAGAATGAGCCAAAAAGTACATCATATCCTATGATGATGGCAATTTAGATGCCACATGTCTCCACAACAAGACCTAAAGCTGGATTTTCTGCATTGTCAAACCATTTGCTCAAGAGATGTGTTCATGACACTCACAGCATAACAACTATTAAGGAAAAACAGAGCTGCTGATGAATTCAGTATGGACCAACAGTAGAAAACAGAACTATGCCAAGAAGCAAACATTTTCTAGGTATTCACCATAATAGCAGAAAGAGCATTTTCTTTTAATCATGGTTCAGTTTCCAGTAGAAAGCTTGCTCTTCCCCAGGAGCAGGCTGAGAGCATAAACACCATGAGGTTAGTTACACTGCTCCATCCATTACTGGACTGCGATGAGATAACATCACGATGAGCAACATGCTAGAAACAATTCTGGCATTGTTCCTCTTGTATTGCTTCTTGCTATCACCATTAAAGCAGCTGTGGTGACGTACGACAGGGTGGTTGTATGTCAGAGCTGGGTATGGCTGGCTGAGCCTTATGATGGTCACTGGATATCTGAGTGGTTCATTTTTAGCATTTTAAGAATCTGGGGTGAAAAGAAATGGAAAAATCAATGTCAACCTTGCTGGTGCTGTTACAGCCACTGCTCTTCACAGAGACATCAAACAGAGATTAAGGAGACAGTCTGAAACACACTACTGGCAGCATAATGGCAAGAAAGGATTCCTACATACATACACGTTCTTCTGCCCCCTATCATCTCACATTCACTTCTAAGGGCAAAAGCCTGATTTAAACAAGTATTCAATGCTGGGGAACAGCCAGTGCCTATAAGCTTGGTGGCAAATTTCACCAATTCTCTACTACATGGAGTATTATTTGTTACCAAGAGACAGACTCTCTTGCTCACACTGGGGAAGCTGCAATGAGAGCTGCCCTACTCTCCCACCCTACCTCACCCACTGACAACAAGAGCAAACTCAAGTTTTCAAGGTTACTATTTGCTTCATCTCCCAGGCTATGGGCATACAACACAAACAGAACAACTTTAATTTAAGAATCATCCCGTTTCTAATTAAGCAGCCATAGGCAGCTGGCTGGATACATTTTAATCAGCTTCAATAACGTATTGATTGTATACTGCAGCTTAAAAATTAAAAGTAAAAAGATGACCGGGGAATTGTCCCATCTCAGAACAACAGTAGAACCCTCTGTAAATAACTCCTCTTTTAACCATCAGCTAAATGAACACTTCAATACTGCACTACAAAGTCTTCTGCAAAATTACTTTAACTAACAAGCAGAAATTTATCAGCTTCAGCCAAAATCAATGCTGAAATCAATTTGAACACTGGTTGTGTCTAAAGGGGCTCATTGGCAATTTAGGGAAATTACACCATGTAAATGTCTGTGCTTTAATTGAACAGTTTCATCAACTAGGCTGTGATTGCTGTCCATTCATTTATTTACTTTCACTGCAGCTCCCATTCTGCAAAGGAAAGGGTTTTGTCAGACTTGAAGGAGGTACTTTATCTTCATTTTATGCACTTTTGTGCATAACAGATTTTATGAGGCAGGCAAGTGATAGCCGGGGTCAAAAGAAACAAGTGAACAGCAATCACTGGTCAGTCTTGTTTAAACTGCAATGATAATATGCAGAAATTTGGTGGAGTATTTCTGACTTACTCCAGCTATTATTGTTCTAAAGCTTTGCAGTGTGACAAAAAATAAAACAAAACAAGAAAAACAGAAAATGAATGTAGTCTGGGAAGGGAAATAATGGAAAATGCCTCAATTGCACCACAGGAATGCAGGGAAATGCCATTTTCAGACTTCAAATGGCCACAGGTTTGTTTTAACATCAAACAAAACATTGAATCTGCCCGTACCTCCTTTCTTCAGAGCTGCATCAAGCACCAGGCTGAAACAAGCAATGTGCATGAAATGTAGTGAGAACCTGCCATGGGCAGGGGCACCTTCCACTGGAGCAGCTTGCTCCAAGCCCCTGTGTCCAATCTGGCCTTGAACACCGCCAGGGATGGGGCAGCCACAGCTTCTCTGGGCACCCTGTGTCAGCGCCTCAGCACCCTCACAGGGAACAGCTTCTGCCTAAGAGCTCATCTCAATCTTCCCTCTGGCAGGTTAAAGCCATTCGCTTGTCCTGGTCATACAGGTCCTTGTCCAAAGCCGCTCTCCAGCTCTTGTCAGCCCTGTTAGGCACTGTATCACTTCCCTTACCCTCCAACACAGCTAAATCTCCTCCTGCTTCCCACTCCAGAATTGACAATGCTTTTCCCTGCTGATGTTCAAGGATGTGCAATACACTGGCAGGGCGCCATTTGCAGCCTGTCTTGCAGGCGATAGCAACTTTCCAGCTGTCTTGCCATGCACTATGTTTAATGTGCTAATGGGGCACCCCAAGGTTGGTTGAGATAGAGAATAAGCAAACAGGCATATGCTGGAATGTACAACTGAACTGAACAGCAGAATTGCTCCAGTAAATTGCTCAAACAAATTAAGCTTCTGCATTTATCCGTATTTCTCTGCTATACAATTCTGCTGGGCGGGACATCATCAACAACCACTTCTCTCCCAATTGCTCAAGTGAAAGAGAAGCCGTCTGGTTTAGCAGCATTTTGCTAAGATGGTAACTGATTCCCCCTTTCCTTCCCTCTCTATCCCAGATACTTGGTAACTTCACAAATTACTTAGGGCATCATTGGGACTTTATGTTTATTTCACTATACGGAGGGTTATAGCTCTCTGCTGCTGGAGACTCCTCTAACAGAACCCAAAGATCTACAAGCCATACACAATGCACATTTTGAAAGAATCCCAGACATGCAGAAGGAAATAGTGATATTATAGCTATGCCATGTGAGAGAGACTTCACAGAGTAATTATTTGCCAGAGATAAATACCTCTATTTGTAGTACTTAGGTTCAAAATATATACAACTAAGGATTTGGGGTCTAAATGATTTAATGTAGCTACTCTGGATACTGGCTGGCAAAGCCTATATATCCCCTTACAAACCAAAATGTTAACCTTCTTTCAGTGAAGAGAAGCAACCTCATAAAAACAGCTTCTCAGAGCTCTGTGGCCAATGATGGAGCTAAAAGAGGCAGCACAGAAGCACATATTTCAATGTCTTTTGGACCTAGCAGTGAATGTTTTTTTCTAAAATAGCAATTCAAGTAAATACAATAGACGCACGGCTATACAGAGGTTTTCTGCTGCTGTGAAGCAGCCCTAACTGTACAGTTACCATCCAGACTCTATAACTATCTTATAAGACAGTTGATAACAATTAGCCTGTTGCAGAGCTGCAAGTTCCTACATCTACCAGGGCAACAGTCTTAGGGCCCTCTTGTCAGGAAAGGTGTGGATCTCCATGACATAACAACAACTGAGAGTTTGCAGAAATTCACAGAATTGGATAATTAACTGGCTTTGCCATATCTAACCCTCTAATTGTTATCACTCCTTAAATAAGAAAATAGCTTATCAAAAGGTAAGGGAAAGTAGGAAGTCAAACAACTACACAATCCCTTCTCTTTAGAACAGGAAAAACATTGAGATTCAGCAAGTTCTCACTGGAAATATTGCTATAAAGTATTGATTTTTTACCAGACTCAATTGACTGAAAAGTTGTTTGTATAGCAATACTGGCCGAGCCAATATACTGGAACAATTTTGCTACACACAGTAATCAAGTGTATTTCTGAAGTATAATTATACTGTCATAAAAATAAAGCTAAGATACCTCTTCTCCAAGCAATGAAACAGCTGCAGCTGTAAAGAACCCAAATAAATGAAATACATTTTCTAACTAAACATAATGTCTTCCAAAGAGAACAAAACCACCTCCCCTCTCCCCCCTTAAGCCAAGGTTAGCATCAAAAGTGATCAATACTTCAATCTCAATAAACTATTTCAATAGTAGTTAATTCACGTGGAAAGAGAGGCTCAAGATTTTTGCTCAGTGACCTGCGACACGCTCTCTTGTTTGCTCAATGCTGATAATATATCATTGCCATAATGGATATGACTTAGTATAAAGAGCTAGAAAGAAAGGGGAAAAAAGATACCACGTAGCCATACTCGCTCTTTAGGCTCGGATCAATACTACACACAGGCTCTTCTGCACCGAGCCGACAGCATGGTCTGCCGCAAGAGGAGAACAGCCAAACGCTCGCAATTCATTTTATTTGACAAATGTTCATTGATTTACTGGAATAAAATATATGTGGGCTGCTATCTATGACTAGTGCAATCCAGCTACCTGTAAGTATTCCATTTTGCAGTTTCTTCTTGGCTTGCATGGCTCAGATGCTCCTTTGGCAAAGAGAACAGGATGCCTTTTACAATGGGCTGATTACTGGCCAGGTTGGAGCAACCTGGTCTAGTGGAAAGCATCCCTGCCCATGGCAGGGGGTTGGAGCTGGATGAGCTTTAAGGTCCCATCCAACCCAAACCATTCCATGGCTCTATGATTGTTCCAACGTATTTTATATATCATTTATTTATATTTTTATATCACCTTCTGCACCTAGAAGCACTCTGTCACTCCAGGTACTAAGCACACACAGCAAGCATGGAATGTTCCTTGTGAGTAGGGCAGGTACAAGCTGAGAGACATTAAATTCAGCAGATCCTCAGCGCAATTCCAATAACAAAAGCCCACATTCACTTGCCTTGGTTTACATTCCTTAGAATTTGGCCACTATCAGACAGAGAATGAAGGCGAGAGACTTTTGTATGACCTGGCATGGCCACTCTTAGCTGCTCATGGTTTCGCATTGCTAGCTCCTTATTTTGGCTAATAAAGAAAGTGACCCAGAACTGAGTAAGAATGAGACATGAAGGTTCCCTCACTTCATAGGACACTCCTTGCTCCTAAATGTGTTTCAAGTGCTTTCCACAGGGACTACAGCATGTGGCCCTCCTTTGTGACACTTCTCCCACCTACATCCACTCCTGGAGCCTCCATCAGTAAACAGAGAAGGGAAGCAACCTTCTCCAGGTCAGCAAACAACAGGCAGTCACTGACTGAGCTGTAAAGTTTAAGATCCTCTCTCAAATCTTTCTTACTATCAATACAGTCGGATATTCCATGGCACAGAATGACATGCTCAGTATAGAAACTGGGGGGGATCTGGTCAGGAGCCACTGGTTGCTGCTCTGGGACAAGCTGGGCATCAGTCAGTGGGTGGGGAGCAATTGTATTGTGCATCGCTTGGGTTTTTTAACCCTTGGGTTTTACTCCTCTCTCCTTTTCGTTACCATCATTATTATTCAATTTTACTTTATTTCAATTACTAAACTGTAAGTAAGATAACAATACTGTTTCTGCAAGTTTCTTGGTCTAGCAATACCTTTCTACAAGAGCACATCAATGAGATGTCTGAACTATGTTCCATCTACCAGGTTAATCTGATTTATGAAGAGTCTGTTCAAAGACCGGATTTGCTCCTTTAAGGTTCTGGAAGTCCCTTTTCATTAAGCCTTCTGCAAGGAGAGTTGTTTTGCCATGTTGGCAGCCAATTAGAAACTACACTAAATGCACCATGGCTTTTAAAACATCTAAAAAAAATGTTAATCTCAAAGTTAAAATGTCTAAGGTATAAACAAAATCATAATGGGATGCTGGGTTACTGTATATGGTAAATAGCTCTCTGGAGGAAACCTTTATTACTCCCTCAGGGCTTTCTTTACGAAGTATGGATTTCTTAATTCCTAGTGGAATATTTTTCATACACCACTGCAGACTATTAAGTACCAGATATTACATTATGTAGTTTAAACTTTGCACTATGCATGAGAAAGACTTTCCTGTCGAGAAAACTATATCTCTGCTATTATAATCTTTACAATATTAAAATTAATACTGGCTGCAGGGTATAAGCTTTACCACCAAAATTTGGGGGAGTTTATCATTTAATGTATTCATCAGCCTATGTGTGAAGCTGCTCGTGAGGGAGGGAAGTCACTGCAGCAGCAAAAAGGGTTATTTACTAATTTGGAATTGCTACAGAAAGGCAGAGCAGCGGTGTCATCACATCCCACTGGTGTCATTCTCAGTACTGGGCTAGCAAAGGGCGTGGTAAAGCAGCTAGAATAATGGCATTGCAAATACTGAAGGCAATTCATTATGCTTCAGGACATTTCAAGTTCCACTTGTGAACCATTAACTTGTTACCCAGGAGGGATTCAAAGCTAAGTATTAAAAAGATAATAAAAATGCACCAGCCCTCATGGTACTCAAGAGCAGATACCTTGTAAATATGGAAAGAGGATTCTTAAGAAGTTCCTATTAAGAATGTATTTTATAATCTTTTCTTCACAGCAGCACTGCCCACCTACATCTCAATACAAATATAAGGGTAACACAAAAAAAGGCACTTTTAAATTCCATTTTCAACAATTTGAAGTGAAATTCAACACTCACTTGTAGACTGTGCCTCCATTGCCATGACCGAGGATGTCTCGATACCGTATGTCTTGTTCATTCATCTCCACAAGAAAGAAAGAAAAACAAAAGAGATGTCATGCTGTGGATGGAAATGTCAAGGAAAAGCAACTCTAGGCCATAAACAACAAGCAGTCTGGGTCATTTCAAGTTCAGCTGCAAGAACGAGAAGATCAATACAACATTTGCTGTCCAATTTATAAAAGACGATACCAAGGGACAAAGTGATGGAAAGTTTAATGACAATTTGTTTGCCTGGGTCATTTCATTAAAGTTTGATAAAAGGTGTCAAAATGGAATGATATAATATAGCTCAAGAGGGTCAGGTCACAGATACTGATAGGAAAAGGGTCTCCAGAACAGCAGATAACTAAAGCCAAAGTTGGAGGTGAATGGAAACAATCCACCAGAAAACTGTCATCTTAAGTATGGCTCAAAAAGTTGATGATTTATTCTGGAATCAGCATAACTGACACTAATTGAGTGACAGCTCTGGCACTAGGAAAGCTTCACAGTGTTTCATTTATCTACCTTTTAACAAAGGCAAATCTTTGGAAAACAGAGTCTTGACGTGCTATCCAACAAAGACGATTTTCCTTGAAATACACAACTAATTGCTTGCCTCGATCTTTCTGTTCAGCAGGACAATTCTCCAGACATGGAGATATCCTCAGATCTCCAAAAGAAGCCCAGTACAAGCACCATACATTGCAAATGCTGGAATTTGGGATCTTTCTGATATTGCTTTTATAAAAGCTTACTGTAGCACTGAATGAGCAATTAAAATGTAAAACTACAGTTCAACCTTCTCCTGTACAAATACAGTTATTCTGACTTTCCTCATAAACCACCTATTAAAAAAAGGTCACTGAAGACATTTTTGAATGCATGTGTATGCTTGAAAAGAAAGGTATCATCAGTATGAATTCTGGGCTGTATGCATTTTCTATTCCAAAAAGATGCCCCTTGCTGCCTGTAGTTGCATAGGATTGGGCAAATCTCATATTAGAAGAGATTTTCCTATGAAGCATTAACTCATTTCTAGTAACTATTTATATTTTATGGGATAGCAAGTTAAACATTCCACATGAGTTGGCATGGCTGCTTAAAGACTGTCATTTTTGTGTTAAAAGGCATCAACCCCCCTAATGATACGCCTGCTCTGCTATCACTGATGTGATTAGAGATCACGTAAACACATCTAAAATAGCTTCAAATCAGTGATTTCTAGTACCACATGGTGACAGCTCGCCATAAGCCAACTATCTGTATTTATCCATCTTCTGAAACAGCTTTTAAATTCAATGGGGACACGTACCCTTCAGTTACTAAGCCACGTTTAAGCATCCCCTTTCATATGATGTCAGTGAAGAGAAGAGGAACCTTCCTTCAACTGGAATGAGTAAGTGATGGTAATGAGGTAAAATGCACTAAAGAGTCAATACCGAGCAAGTCTTAGGAACAGAAAATGGGATATTAATTGATTTTAAATAATGTGTATTAAAGACATAAATGCTGAACTCCAAAATCTGTGCTTTTCCCTTTCGCTACCTGAATAAATAGCATCCTTGTTTCTCACAGCATAGACACTGCATTTCTTCCAGCAAGGGTAGAATCTCCAAATTCTGAAAAACTTCAAAATACCTCAAAGCAGAAGTTGACTCTACATTATCACCTATTTGTAGTTAAACCTGGGGCCAGATAACCTTAAGGAGGCATGAAATAGCCCATTCAAGTATCAAGGTTTATGATGAAAATGAACATTCAGTTTAGTCCTGAAAGCTATCTTGCTCATTGCATCAATCAGAAAATGCAAATGAAAAGGAGGAAAAAAAGAGACACCTCATGAGGAACAATAACTCCTGAATAGGTTTTCAAATACGTGAAGAATGTATACTGGATCCTAAAAATCATTTCTCTGACTGCAGTACTCATTAATTTAAAGCACACACTGGGTTTAAGGAGTTCTGCTCTTCTAAGCTGGAGGACTTCAATTCTCCAGTCTTTCAGGTAACAACAAAGATCTTTTTGCTATATTTCAAGCAATGTTCTTCTAAACATAACTCTTAAGAGAAATTAAATGAATCCACAAAGCCATGAACTTTTATCTTTGCTTCGGGGGGGGAGGGGGGAGAGGAATTTTTTGCAGTTACACAAGTCATAAGCAACAAACTGAGCAGAACCAGAGACATAAAGTGCGTTCTCTTTTCTCCTGCTTTTTGCTAACTGCTAAAAGGAGTTATTTTCTTCACCTCAGTCCCTAAAAGACAGTGATAGGAGCAGCTCCATCCTCTGCCATTGTACTGCTTGCACCCGCTGCCAACCCAGCACCTTTTCTTGTCTCTATGCACAAAGAGCAACCAGAAACCCAGGGTGAAATAGGAAGCCTGGGGTGGAGCAAGTATCTGCCAGCAACCGATAGGGAGATAAAGCGTGATTTACTGGCTCAAATAAAGATGCCAAAAACATGTAGTGATTTATTTATTTTACTGGGAAAACTGGATTCTCAATCATAAAATGATAACATAATAACAATGAACTCGACAGTAAGGGCTGGAATATTAAACCTGCAAACTCAAGTTTGATTGGATGCCAATAGTAACAGAATTAATGACAAAGTGAAAGAGACTTCAATTATGGATCAGCAAACAAAACATCCCTTGCTTATACCTGCTGGTTTTGAAAGAATCAGTGTCTATCTCTTGTAAATCATTAAAACCAAAATGCTCAATTAATCCTTATTTTATATGTAGAGGCCTGACAGAAGCAAAGTCCTATAGCCATACCTTCGCTTTACGAATCGAAGCAATAATGGTTTCAGAAAGCAGTCACACTCTATGAGCAGACAATTGAAGAGATTTAGTAAATTCCACTTTATAGAGCAGAGACTAATCGGAAAACACAAGCCAGTCAAATGTTTCTTATGAACTGTTGACACTATATCAATGCTGAATCAATTGGTGGCATTTACTCTGAGTGACAGAAAAGAAATAAATATTTATATCACATCACCTATATCAATGAACCTAGGCAGAAAGCTATTTCTAACTTGTCAATATTTGATTATCTTGAAGAATCATGTCCCCTTCTTTTAATGATTAATATGAATTCCTTATTAAACCTAAATGGAAACTACTAGAGGAATATCATTATGAATGCCTGAAAGCAGAAACTGCCAAAAAATAATAACAAATAATAACCCAACCCATACTTAAGTAATGATGAGTGTGACTTAACCCCCACAAAAGGAGGAAAAGTTAAAGTTACAACTAGAAACCTATCTCCAGTTATGGAGCTGTGACCAAATTCTGCAGAACGCAATGCAGCATAACAAAAAGCATCTTCTCTCAACAGAAAGCAGTGCAGCTCCTGCCAGAGCAGGGGGACTGAAAGGTAGGGTTAAAACTTACTTTTTCTTTTCTTTTTCTTTTCAAATGGGTTCAAATAACATTTTTAAATATCATAGGAAGAGCTTTGGTTCCTTTATGTCTTTCTACAATTCTACTATGCAGGAAAGAAATCTGTAAATCTATTGCAGGGCACAGAAAACACTCATTTCTATTGCTGAGAACAAATGAAACGCCAAATTCAGCTTATGGACTCAATCACAAAAAGATGGCTTTTACTCACAGTCTGTAATTCTACTTCAAAAACTATTAGTAATATTGGCGTAATTATCAACTTGATTTTCAAGGTTCAGAAGCAGCTGCTGGTATTTACAGGATTTTAATTTACACAGAGAAACACATTGCATAGGTATAATTTTGAAACATTACCAAATCTACCTGGTAGGCACCTGTGAATATTAAACTCAGTCTGCATGTCAGGCTTTAAAATACATTTCCAAGCTGTATTCAAAGGATTCAGTGCCAAACAGGCAAGGCTGCAGCACTGGGCTGCTCGGCTCACATTTTAGAGGGGCACCCTCATCTATTAGACCACAATGTTACAGGTGATACTGAAGGACAAGCATGAAGACCAGCCTTTATCTTCTTGACACGCTCAACTACAACTACTTGATTCATGAAATGCCAATGAGGTTTGGAGAGGTCATTGTGTGAAGGCACTGAATACGCATCTGAGATAATTAAGATTTCAGCCTTAGAAACATGGAGGGGAAGTGAACAGCAGTTAAGAAAATCAATAAGAGTCTTTTATTTGCGGTGACACAGATGTCTCAGTCAATAGAGCCTAATAGGCAAGCTTGATCGCAATGGACAGGTGCTGCCTCCAAGGCTATCAAAGGGCTTTCACTATGACAAACATTAAAATATATTTATGTTGGTGCTGCTGAAGAATCTGGGGTTCTTTTAAAGGTAGTTTAATTTAACAGTGTATATTTAATATCATTATACTACCGCAAGCCTGGCCATACATTCAGCCCAAAATTGGTATGAAATGTTTGTCCAGGACACCTATTTCTCCACCAGTTGTTACATTAGACCTTTTACTTCTGGATGCTAGAATCTGAATGTCTGAAGCAGGAGAAGCAGCAACACGACAGCTTTCCACAACTCTGGGGTTTGTTTTGCTTTGGGCTGTGTTTTAGGTTTTTTAAAAAGCCATAACATAAGGTGACTGCAAATAGTAGAGAGCAGTTCCTTGCAAGAACCTGCTAAATATTTAAGTATCAACTGCCCTAAAACCCACGAAGGTCATTTGAAGTGAGCAGTTGACTTAGTTATTCAAAATTGATTAACTTTCTTCCCTGAAATTGTGGCGGCAGCACAACACATGTGAGGTACTTCAATCTATTTGGAGCTAAATCTGATTAGCACATTTTGAGAAATGGGAAGCAAATTGCTATGCCAATCAAAGCAAATCAGGACACATAACTCATTCATATCATGAAGGTTTTCATGGTCCCTCCAGTTCTGTATTAAAAGAACACATTACAGCTAAATGAGCAGTAAGCATCTCTCCACCTATTTGAGGTGTGCCAGTCACTGCAGAATGAGGCAGTAACAAGACGTGCATGTAGCCCAGGCTCAATTCAATGCACCTACCTGGCCATTTGCAAGTATTTTCTTCAGCTCTGCAGAAGACTTTTTTAAGCTGAAAAAAAGAGAGAGACACTTATTTTAAATGACTGTGCCATTTCACTCTATAAAATTAAGTGAAAGCATGAGAAACCACGAGCTGTCAGGTTAAGTTCATGGTTACATGTTCTGAGTAGGCTTAATGTTAGCAATGCTGACTGATGGCGAGTATAGCTACTTCTCGAACTACAGACAGCATGCATGGAAAGCAGTGAACGTTTCAAAACCTCCATGTATTCTCACCTTTACAAACTGTTTTAGATACCTGACTGTACTGCCCTTTGGGATACAATGTATTGTACGCCAGTTCAAAGAAAACAACCCAACAAACATATACCCTCACACACCCTAAGTTTCGAGAAACAACATGAAAATCAGGTTCACATCTAGTTTTCAGGCGCTCCATCTTGTTTTAAAACTCCTGAAGGCATTATCCCTCCAGTAATTTCTATAAACCTGCAGCAGAGCTGCATGCTGTCGATGCTGCCTCACCACCTCAACTAACCATAGACTGGAGCATGGTGAGCAGGCAGCATTAAGTCCTGATTTAGGCATCTCAGGGCCATGCCTAAATTCAGAGAGGCGAGGCCAGATTGACACAGAGTCATATCACAGAACCCTAGAATGGTTTGTGGTGGAAGGGACCCTAAGGCTCAAGCAGTTCCAACCCCCTGCCACAAGGAGGGACACCTTCCACTGGAGCAGCTTGCTCCAAGCCCCTGCGTCCAACCTGGCCTTGAACACTGCCAGGGATGGGGCAGCCACAGCTTCTTTGGGCAGCCTGTGCCAGTGCCTCAGCACCCTCCCAGGGAAGAGCTTCTGCCTAAAAGCTCATCTCAATCCACCCTTTTGCATATCCATTGCAGGTCAACTTGCTGCTGCAGACCCCCTGTTTCAGGAGAAACTACTCCTCTGTCAGTGGTCTTACATTACTTAAAATGATCCATATGTTTTTTTTCTAGTAGAGCTTTAACAAACCACAACTATTGGCTCTCTGCATTTTATAGGTAAAACTATTAATGGCTTCAAACTGCTTCCACGACTTGCAAAATACTGCTTCACCTCCTTTCCTGACAAACTCTGTCCCTTGTTCATTCAACACAACAACCTGCCTGGGCAGCAATATGTCTGCAAAACTTAATCTCAAAGAGACATTCTGCTCCTATTACTGAAGTTAAAAAGTACAAAATAATATATTCTTGAAAGGCATGTGCACGTGTCTTGATCACAGATCATTATTAACAAGAACAGTGAAAACACAGATTTTGTATTTGGTGGCTTTGTTCTTTAATAGGCCTCTTGTTCCCACGACTACTTTAAAGAAAAATTAAGTTTTCCAAGGAAACATAAGTTGATCTTGTCATCTTTCATGACTAACAATTTGTGAACATGAAACAAAGAGAGACTTTCAATTACTTCAAAAACCAAACTCGTAGTGCAGAAGGTTTCGGAAAAGGAATGGCAATTAACCACCAAATAAGGTGACAAGAATCTTCTAGAAGCCTCATTTTCAATGCACTTCAAGAACAAGCTCAAAGTACAGGAAGTACTGAAAGCAAAAGCACAACAGCAACAGAAAGCAGCTTTATTTAGTTCAGCAGTGTGACAGATTGGGAGGAGGGTTGCAGTTCATAAAGACATTCAGATTTATAGCCTTTAAAGAGTATTGGTAAGGATCTTCCCCAAGGGATGGGGCAAACTTTGCCAGAAGAGACTGACACAGGGTATTGGCTTTCTTTTTTTACCTCTACAACTTGCAAAGTCACTAAAGGGAGCATCAAAACCAGTTTTAGTGGTAGTTGAAGGGGGCTACCAACAGCAGGACTACACCAGCACTGCTGCCAGCCATGTGGGGTGGCATCCTCCTTGTCAATGGGTAACCATGTCACATCACTCACCACATGAAGCTGGGGTTTATGGGACTGTCCCACCACTGCACTTCATGGTGTCTGACAGAGTGGCTACCAACACCTCAATGCCTGAGCAGGTCTAAAGCAGTATGATGGGTCTTTGGTCATGGTCGTCTCTGCCCATTTCCTTATTCAAAATGCTCTAAGAGAGAAGGGAGCAGTGTGCCCATGCACAGACAAATGTAATATTATATGCTTATTAGAGTAACAGAATAATACAGGCTGAAAAGGACCTCCAGGGATTTCTACCCTACATTCAAATATGCTCTCATATAAAGATGATAGTCAGACTTTTCTTATTCCCTTTTAAGAATACAGAAGGGTTTTTTTTTGTTTATTTGTTTTAACATCAGATTGAGTACAATGACTGCCTGCAACAGCTCACGTAGTGACAGGGAATTTATGGGCCAGTATGTACGAATAGATCTCTAGGAAAAAAGAAAATGTGTTCTCTTGCATTTTAAGATCTTAATATGTGGTTTCAAATTAGAAATGGAATTTAAAAAGATAAGGGAGACAGACTCCCAAACTCTACTGAAACCGTATGAAACAGGGCACTTAAGCGGCTCAGGTTTTTCAAACATCTCACCCCACACTAAACCTGCTGAATTTGGTATCAAATTTTAAATCCAAGAATCCTAGAGTGAGGTAAGGAACAAAGACCTAAACACACAGACCTTGCCACAGACGGTGATTATTAGATCAAGTAAACCAAATCAGCTCACCCACAAACAGTATTTCAATGCTTGATAAAGGACAAAGCCACCTGAAACACTCGGCAAAGACTTATTTCCTTCACCAGAAAATACTTGTGAAGAACCAGCAGTTCAAGTCTAACAAGATCCATGAATCAAGGTAATTTCACCTTCCCCACTCCACTCCTGCGTGCCCAGTAGTCATATTGAAAAAGTTATTCAACATCAAGCTTATTGTTGGTACCTCTGCACACAAGGCTCCATTTTGTTTTAATAAAAGCAAAGAAAACAAACCATATGCTCCCATTCTTGACTCTTACCTATTGCTTGGAAGGGAATCCGAGACAGCCGAGCTGCTATTATTAGCAGCCCCTGCTCGAGTATTTACCTGCAGGCAGGGAAAGGATCTTGATCAGTCGGTTGTGTTCAGAGGACACTATTCTAATTAACCTGTAATTTGCCATGAATTTCTCATTTCACTCTGAAGGTTAATTAGCTTGTTGCTAGGCTTGCCAGTGGTTGAGGACTCGCCTCTATGTAGGTTAGCAGGCTATAGAATTCCTGGGCCACACCATAAAATCTTTACATCCTAAAGGCTTAGTTAAATAATACAAAAAAAAGGGACATGCCCACCATTTCTTCTCATTTTAAAACCTGAACAATCAGTCCATATACCTGTAGTCCCCTGCATTTCAAATGGGTATGATTACAGAAGCAATAAGCATACCTGAATGAATCAAACCACCTAAAAGAATTTCATTGCTGTGCTTTCCACACTTAGATAAATGACTGAAATCAAATTAATACATTGGGGTTTTTTTAATGCTTTGAAGTAGAGGCAGACGTTAGTTGATAAACTGAGTATTAAAATTTAGGCACTTATTAGCAGAGGTTAAAAACAACAAGAAAGGCAATTCCATTCTTAATAAAACTGTATATACAGCTCCTGCAGCCAACACTCAGCAGATGAATCCTTCCCCACCCTCACCAACAGAAAAATTAAAGGGGGAAAAAAAATCTGCTTGTCAGAGCTGAAGAAAGTGCAGTTTTATTTGACATTTCAATAAGTGGAACACAGCATTACAAATCCATCTAACTTTACTGAAACAATTATTGAAATTCCTACCTTCAGGCCATGTATGTTCCGTTTCCCAGGAGGTTTGCAGGCTGAAACAGTAATTGACTAAATTGTAGAACACATCAGGGCCATTTACAAATTTGCTCAAAATGAATCTTTTAAAAAGAAATGAGGGTGACACCAAAATTAGCAGAGAGAAATGATTGAAAAGTGCCTCACAAGACCCAGAGTGGGAATTATGAAGCAGGATTTTTAACTTGCAGGAGTGAGCATTTATAAATGCTAAGAGCTTTCTGACACCGTGTAATATAAATTCTAATTTCTGCTTAAAACACATCCAAATCAAGAGGGCTGCTGGCTTAAATGATCAGATTCTTTTTGTAATTCAAATTAAAATCCTATGTCACTATATTTTCACATGCTGTATTTTTTTTCCTGGCATTTAACAGAAATATTTGCAAGATACATTTTAAAGGACTCAGCTGCCACACGTCACGAATTAGTCACATTGTCAAACACAGACAGTTTGTTTTAAATGTAGAATAAAACATGTCAGGGGCAACAGCAACCAAATCCTGGATAAACGCAATGCAAAATGCTGCATTTTGGACACAGATGTACAAATGTGGCATGTTAGGATGTCTGGGTTTAGAGAGGGACTTGCTGCTTGAGGAGAAAGCATTTTCCTCAAGTCTCTCCAAGTGTATATTGCCTTGTTCTTCTGTTCAGTGGATGTGCTTTTGTCAAATGTTAAAGCCACAAAGGCTTCCAGCTACATGTTACAGACAGTTCCCATTTTAAAACTACAGTGCCCTACAAATTGTATGTTAAAGGGCCTGTCACTTTTGATTGATTGTCTGAGGAGGGATGTATTTGATTTTTCTCTTTCTCTGATGCACATGCATTTCCCTTCATTTTTTGACAGCAGGAAACAGAACTATTTATTAGTCAGAAGGACACAGATGATAGTTATTAAACACATCAGTTAGGGCCAGGCCACGAGCCTTTAAATGACATCAGAAATTACAGTGTGCATCTTAAAGAAGAAAAATGTTATGATACTGTGAGCATTAAAAAGAAATCAATCAGAAACCAACAAACTATTAAAAAATATACAAATAAGCGTATTATTTTTTTTCCCAATAGATTGAAATCCGCATTTTGAACAAGATGTTGAAAGAATAGTATTTTTTTATGGTACATATTTGAATGGTATCTTCACCTTGAATTACATAGATTGGATATATATCTCTCATAGGATATATATATCTGTATATCTCTCTATAGATATCACAGATAGTATATATTTTTTTATATATTATATACACATATAGACAGGATATAGATCTCTGTGTCTATATATAGACAGGTTATATATATCACTGTATGTGTATATATCATAGCTATATACATGTATTATATATAAATATCTGTGTGTGTATGCAAACACACTCTATTTCTATATACGCACACAGAGGTTTATTTTCAGTATAAAAAAAGAACTCTGGCTCTTATTATCTGGACAGCAACAATACATTTCTTAAAAAAAAAAATACACCAAATAGGAATTTTTTCCCTTAAAGACATTTAGGTTATCAAACAAATACAGCACAGGCAAGGTAATGCAGGATGGCACATGGACCATTACTACTGGCAGGCTGTATGGAAGGCATGAGTTTTTGCATGCTGACTGGAGACAGCAACTGGGAAGCTTCTTCAGAAGTGAGAGGGGCAGAAAGGGAAAAGGACTCAAAGGAAAATTGTCCTTGCAAAGAAAGCTCCTAAGAAGGGAGAACCTGAAATTACAGGCAGAAAGCTGCACATTACTGACAGGGCTCTAAACTGCAATACATGGCCAAAAGGGCATGAAAGAAAAGTGCTCGTGCTAACAGAATTTGGGATGTTCATTAGAGGCAGGACAAGAAGACAGACAACAATGCAAGAAAGCACATTTTTGTTCAATACTGCAGACGACCAGCAGCAGAACTTGGAGGCAGGCTAGGTATGAAGGGAGTAGCTTTAAAGCTGTAACCTAGAAAGAAGGGATGTTTTAAGAAGGTGATTTGGAAAGATGAAACAGAAACTCAGCTCTGAAGCAGCTCAGAATCAGTGACAAGTCATTGATGAGGAAATACGCAGGAGACGTGTAGTTGAGCCAACAGTGAAAATGTGGAAATAATACATGGGGATTGTATCCTCAGCAGCATGAAGATGAATTCTGAATCAGTACAAAAATTATTCTTGGATGTAAAGCAAATAGAAAAAGGAGGCAGGAGCAGAAGCAGGAATCTACTTGGCTGGTCCTTTAGGAAGAACCCAAATGGAAAATCTAAAAGAAGGTTAAGCCTGATTCGTAATCTTAAATGTCCTTTTAAACACTGAGGCATGCAGCTACTGAGCACATCAGAACTTCCTTTAACTGCTTGCTTAAGGGGAAATAGATCAAATTGCCCTGTATTTCCAAGAAGGGCTCCCTGCCTACTAGGATCACCCACTCGATCAGCTTCCCCAAGCCACATGAAAGCCTTGCATTTTATTTCTTGCAAGTGATGGTCAGTGGTTTTAGACAGGGTGTATATCAGTAATTAAATGGTCTTCTACAGAATAGGACTCTTCTACAGAGAGAAAGGTCTCAGCCTTTCTCTAAGGACCCTCTAAGACCCTCACATCTCACCCTGGGAAGAGGCAGAAGGCAACTTCCCTCTTTACAGTTACTCTTGCACTCATCTCACAAGAGCACATCTTCACTGCTGATAGCTCTGGAGTCCCATAGCTCAAGTATCTGGGAGTTCCCCTCTCAATGGGATCCCGCAGTCTGAGCCATAAAAGAATAATCTCTGTATTCCCCTTGAATTCAGGTCTCTCTTCCACAGGAGCACACTAAACTACAGGAAACCCAGCCTCCTTTGGAGACCTTATTAGCATGTGTTTGAGAAGGCTGTTGGTTAATTGCCCAATTCAAACTTCAGAGAGTTGTAAGTAATGGAAGTCGAGAATGTTTAATTGGGAAACTCATGGTATGATTATTTGTGTAATATCAGTTAAGTGAGAACAGTTTCATTTTTAATTATTTCAATTAATTTATTGCTGGGAGATTTACTTGGAGAATTTAAACCTGTTTCATCAATTAAGAAGCAGATTCAAGGACAGCATCTGAATGAATCAGTGGAGTTATGTAATGTGTCAGTCTTTCTTTAACCATTACTGGAGTTCAGAGAGAGCAGAGCGTTCCCAAAAACCGAACCAGCTGCCTATGGATTTTTGTTCAGGATGTAGATGACCCATTTTTTAATTGCTTCAGCCCACATACCTGATTAATAGTCCTCCTGAACAGGGAGAGGTGTAAAGTACTTGGGATCATTTGGATACCACTGCTAAGTGCCCAAATCTCACTTAAAATGTGTCACAGATCGAGCTGCTGTGACTGACACATTTCCATTTCCAAAGTGAACAATGACAGTCCGTTAAACTGATCAATGAGATTAGAAGATCTTAACAAAGCCCCATTTTCTTAAGTACCCAAAACTTGAGTTATTCATCTGCTTTGGTTTGAATACATGCAGAAGCATCACCAATGAGGTTTTTAAATGTACTTAAATATGTCCTATGCAAACTGAATCTAGTTAGTCTAATTTATTCCAGTAAATTAGCTATTTTATATGTAATAAATGTAGTTTTCACTACACTCCCAACAACAATGAATCCTTCTATCCAAATTAAGAGGTAAACATCATGTTATGTGCATTTAAACCTCCCCAAAAACATAACTGTTGATGAAACAGTTTACTGATATCATCACTGTTGATTAGAATTTGTTCAGCATTACCTCTTGGATATATCTGTAGAGGCTCTATTAACTGTCCATTTACTTGCTGTTCCATTACAGTGGAGTAATACTGCAAAGAGATTAAAGAAAGAGATTACTCAGTATTGTATAAATGTAGTAAGAGCTCTTATGGATTGGTTAATTCAATGAATTTCATTTTTTTTTAATTGCTATAGTACATGAGCTTTTACAATGCTTTCTTACCATTTGCAATGCTCACACAATGAAGCGGCATGGGAGGAAGGCAACCCAGAGGCTGCATTAGTAGCATTAGTACTGACTCCAGCCCAGGGATCTATTCTTGGCTCAACTACACAAGTTTCAGGCCCACCTGAAACGTGGGAATACTTCAGATGAGCGAGCAAATGCAATATTTACAGCAAACACAGCAGTTGCCACACCTGGAGAAGCTGGGAAAAACCAGTCGAATGTGGAAACAAAGAAATGCTGTAAATATAAGCACAAAGTGTGCAATTAGGAAAACTCTGAGGGAGAAAAGGATCTGGAAACCATCCAAGAACTTGCAGTGATGAAGCCAGTCAGGGCAGTTGGGGCCACATCCCACATAAGCAGAGATGCTGTGCGTTGCACATCTAACACACAGTAGGGCAGGCAATGGAAAGCCACTGCAGACATGTTGAGACCCTGCATTCCACAGGAACTGACAGGAGTGACCAGGGAGAAGTTTATTGATAAAGAAAGGTGAAGAGTGGACAAAAACGGATGCAAAAGTATTTGAGAACGTCATGACCCAAGAAGGTGTAAGACATGTAATGTGGTATGAGGAAGCCCAAGAAGTGGCTTCTGATGGGATGGCATCCTCATGAGGATGAGGATGAAGAGTGGGATTAAATAAAGAAATAAAGATTTGGACTGAACAGTGAAATCTCTATTAGCCTCTTAATTGACCCTCACTCCAGAGGAGGGGTGAACACTCACCATACAGGACATTTAGCATCACAACCAGACAACCCTGGGGCATGAGACGGACCTTGCTACGAGTTTACTGCCTACAACCCGCACATCTCTCATCACAACGTGTTACACGTTGAAAGCACATCACAAAGCGTGTTTCTTCTGCAACCACCAAACATCTTTTGAAGCAAACACATTGGCTGTGGGCCAGATCTTCATGGCATAAATCAGCGCAGCACCACTGACTTTCAAGCTAATTCTCACCAGCCGAGTGTGGTCTAAGACTTCAGCATGTCACTGTTACCAGAGGCTTGTGATACTGTTACTCAAACTGGCAAGAATGGATGTCAACAAGGGAAAAAAAGCCTTTCTGCGTCTCTGCGGAATCAAGCCACAGAAATACATAAGCCACATGTTATTTCACTCACGCTGATGGTTTCCTGTAACACGAGCATTTTTATTTATGCAACTTAAATAAGACAAAAGTTTATTAACTAGCTAATGTTACAGCACACTTTTCTCTTACAATGGCATTAAATATGGACTGGAGTAAACAAATGCTAAATGGACACCAAAGTTAATCTACATGCAGAAGTTTTCAGAGCTTCCGTTTTCCACATTTGTGCCAAGAAGGAGGAAGGCATTTCCTTTTTGTTAAAAACCTGATACAAAGGTTTTGCTGAGGGTTTAAGGACCCATCCAGCCCCACCTCCTGTGTGTACATCTAATGTGGTGCTCGCCGCTGAAAGCATTCCTCTCACTGAAATCTCACCACAAGACTTTTGAGGGCGGCCTCTCATTGATATTAGAGTACAAACAAAAATCCACACCTTAAATAACCACATGCTTAAACAGAGCAAAGCTCTTCATCCCAAAAGCTCACTTTTGAAACAATTAGATTTGAGGAGTCAGGACCACCCCATAGACTCATATAGGATCAGGAGGGTCATGAATAATCCTCTCCCACATCCCCATATCCCTTTATAAAGAAGTGTCACTGGTATCTAATAGTTATGGAGCTGTGAAGGAATCTCCTGCTCCACTGGGAGCCAAAATTGCTTCAGAAAACCAAACTTTTTTATTACCATTTTACTAGTGACATTCTATGACCTACATATAGACATACATATACACATAAGAGTATAAACTCATATGACATACTCTCTAGAATAATAAACTAAACATATATGAGATGGTTCCCTACCAAAAAAAAGAGAGGAAAAAGTAGAGGGAAAGAAAGAAAAAAGCCACAGCCCTCTCCATTACTCAAACAGTGATGACAAGTAAATGAAATATCAATCATGTAAGCTGTCAACCTTTTGGGACAGCAATAACTGTTAACAAGTAGTCTGGAAAAATTGTCTGAAAATGACTTGGCCTCCACACATGAGCATTTGAGGTTTCCATGGAAAATTAAGATGCCAGTGGCTATTTGGAACATTGTTCAGGTATTCTTTTTAATGGAAAATTTGCCAGTTATTGATCCAGAGCATGTACCCCTTGCTTCCAGAAAGCTGCGAGCAACTTTCCAATCAGTGCCTGTCAAAAAAATTACTGCCTTTTTATACTGATACAAGACAACAGCTAAAGTGCAGTTCCACTGCTGTTCTATGGCTGGCTGTAATTAACCGCAATGCACAGGACAAAAATGACTTCATTCACCATCGCACAGTACTTGCATTGACACAACACAAAAGTATTTCTGCATACTCTAAAATAACTCCAGAACAGCCTAAAATAACTTTCTGCCAAGTTCAGAAACCAAAGAGCTTAAGATAAGATGCGGTGCATGATTCAAAACATCTTCCCCAATCATAGTGTCATACCTCCATGGAAGGGATGTGTATTCTCAGGGAATTAAACTGAAACAAACCCCTTTGCTTTCATTTGGGAGAACACTGGACCTGGAGGCAAACTGCACCATGTCAAAATTCCTAGAAATATTTCAGCAGCTGTTCAATCCTCCAAGCACTTGTTGCAGGCCTCAAAATAGTCAAAAATGAGTATTTTTTTCTTCCCCAGTATATTCTTCAAGATTACAGGAAATTTAATGCTTTTCTTGCAGGGTAAGAACATTTGTTTCCTTATAAACATAGCCCCAAATGACACCTACAGAATATTAGTAAGATAAACCACCAGTGCAACACTCAAATAGAAAACTAGTTTAAAACTGAAGGGAAAATTTTCAGAGAAGAAAAGCTGCTGAAGCAGAAAGAAGTCATTTACAGACATCCCATAATTTTTAAGGGAAAGCAGAGAGTTGAGCAATCATAACTCTAATGTACTGAAACTTTAACAGTAAGCTTGGAAGCATAGCAAAAAGATGACCTTACAAAGGCATGATTAATCTTAAGACTGTGCCAGGAAAACTCAAGTTTTCCAGTTTAACAGCAAAAATGGCAGACATTTTATCAGGGAAAATACCAAGAAACACAGGAATTCCAGTGGGGAAGCATCACCAGTGACCCAGCTGTACGAAACAGAACAAAATAAACCTCAAACAAGCCCAAAAGCCCCTTGACTGCAGCAAGATTTTTCTTCCTTTCTTTGACACAACTGTCTTCTGCTCTTTAATATCAAACTTGTAATAGAATGGTTTCACCTCCTCTGGAAAGAAAACTGCACATCAGAGAGGCTTATTTAATAAATGCCGGGAGTTGCACAGAGATCAATCATCAGCATCTGGAACCTGCACTTCTTTGACCCCAGGATTAAGACACAGGCAATGACTAAAGTCTCTTTGAGCCAGGGTTTGCTAACAGACTTCCAGTCAACCAATGTCCACTCCAGCCTGTGCAAGGCAAGAAATAGTACAACCTCTGCAGATATCGAAAGGATCAGAATTTCATGGAGGAGCCCTTCTTGAAGCATAGAAAATATGAGACTCCTTCATGAGAAACACCCATTGTTCGATATATTTATGTGCTAAGTTCACAACAACAAACCTACATTGTTCTGCCAAAGACTAGAGAATATGTGCCCAAAAGGGATTCATTAAGCAGAGATTTGGGCGCGATAGAGGTTATCCAAGCATGTCCCTGTTCTGCTTCCTCTGCAACAGGGAACTGGTGAGGAGGACTAAACTGAACCAGGTCATTAAAACCCACCTACAAACTGTACTAAACAGGGTTGTGCCTGACATGGTCCAAGTTAAGGACGTTAATATAGCAAGCAGTGCACTTTCTAAGGAACCAGCAGCCCATCTGGCTTGGAGAAAAAATACCCATTTGTTATTTTCTTGCTTATCAATTGCATTTGAAAGGAAATGTAAGTGAGAAAAATCACTTAACATCTGCAACATGAAGCTATATTCAAATTATTTTGTTTCAAGAAGTAACTGCATACTTGATTTCTGTGGGTAGGTTTTATATTTATAGGTATCTAGGCAGATTTTACACACATTTAAGTCTATAAAGGCACACACAGACACATCCCTCTTGTATTAAAAACCAGAGATATGTCTTTAAATCCTCCCTGAATACTGAGCCTGCAGCTACAATGAAACTCTTCTGTGAGGAGGGGTGAGAGAGTCTCCAGATGAAAGTAGATTTTGAAAAATTTTTAGAGCCCAGGGGTTCATTTTTAATGAGCCGTTACTTTAAGTACTGCATAAAAAATACAAGAAATTGATAGTCCATTTAGCCTGCACTATACCTAATGCAAAAGTCATTAAGATGCATTATTCTTAATGTTTATGATATGATCAGTAAGTGTACAAGTCTCTTTTTTTTTCAAAAGTCAAGCCTGTCCATGTATCTCATGTGATGCAGTTTTTTAAACACCTACACTTAATACAGGAATATATTACTCTAACTTAATAGAGGAGCTGCACTGCAGCTGATGTTAACACTTAGATACAAGCAAAAAATACACAAACAGAAACATGGAAAATATCGGCATTTGTTATACTATACCTACATAGGACAGCATGGCTTTCATTTCTTCATCGCTTCTAACAGTAATCCGGTCGCCATCCTCATCTTCATCTAACAAAGAAATGCATTACATTTGTGAGCAATGGAAGAAGGATATTTACAATTTTGATATGGAAGGTTTTCACCTTAAGTGCTCAAAAATTTGCTCTCAACAGTTATTTTAGTGCCAGAACCTCTCCAGAAGCTGAGCACCTTACGTACACTGCAATACCCCTTGCTGAAAACCATCAAGGTGTCCTCTTGACACAATAAACATGAAGTAAAGTTTCTGAGCGTGCTTCAGTCCTTCCAGATGGAGTTATGTTTTGGCAGCTTTTCATTGGAAATTAAAATAAAATTGTTTCTCTCCCAGTAAAAGCTTCTGGTCTTATTGTCAACCCAGCCTCAACTTACCTGCCTTGCACCAAGTTCTTCCCACCCCTCTGTCCCCATCCCTGTCACAAGTGCACGGGCATCTTGGCTTTTTCAAGGCACAGCAATGCTGGCTTAAAAAAAGGTACCTTTTAAGTGGGCACTAACCCGCAAGGTTTATATAGAGAAATTTAGATGAAGTTTGTGAACCAGCAAAACCAGTCTGTGTTTTGTTCATTGGGCAGATGTGGGTGAAGTGGAGGCCAGAACCAGGAGCAACATTACCAGACAATCATGTTTTCATGATGAAGGCTCAGACATGGCCACAAATACAGACAAAGCGCTTCTGAGTAAGGGAAGAGGCTGCTTAGAACCAGAATCAGAGGAAGATCCAGAGAGGCTCCAGCAGAGCAAAGCATTCAGGAAGAATTATCAATATGAAGATCTGAAGGAGGAAAAGACCTTCCAAAGACATATGGAGGATTCAGCAGGTGCAGATTTACCAGGGGGCACAATCCCCCCCATTAGCACCAGCTGGTGCAACAACATGCTCCAGTGTCACAGGCAGCAGTTCCCGAGACACTCAGTGAGGTTCCTTCAGCGATGTCCACCCATCCTCTCCTGTATTGCTCCTTGTAGGAAGCTCTCACTCTTTCACCCACTGGAGACTTGCACCTCATCCAGATGAAGGAACAGACTCTTCCCCTCCAAATCAGCTGTGAAAGAGTAAGTTCTTTTTATTGCTCTAGCTTTGGGGTGAAGGCAAGCTAGTCAGAAGGCCATATGGTTACAAAAGAAAAGCCCTTTGCCTGGGCTTACGTGCACTGAGAAATCAAGAAGCAACACACACATTATATTTCAAACCCATGTTAAATACCAAAGGGTGAGAACATGGAGATGAGCAAGTGCATTTCTGCAGCAGGTCTGCTCCTGGCCAGCTGAGGGTGCCGGCAGAGGCTGGGGCAGTCTGTCTGCCCCCATCTCCACGGACATATTCTAACTGATACACATGCCCTCTGCTATCACAGACCTGCATACTACATCAGCATAAGAATGTGCCACTATATCCCTGGATGAAAACTCACTCTTGCTCCTAGTTATGCAGCAGAATCAGGGAAGAGTTCCAACAAATTAAAATTATCCAAAAAAAGGAGTTTGTTCATTTTACCTCTGAAAACCTACCAGGAAATTTTGAGGCTATAATGAAAAAGAGAAAAACAATGCAGAACAGAGAGCAAAACAAGAGACAAATAAGAAAGAAAAAAGTAACATAAAAACTTCAGAATTACATTTTTTTAACGTCCTGAAAGAGAGCTATGGGACACTGGAAATATGGAAGCTGGAAGAGGAACCAGACAGCACAGCCACATCCTACAAGAGCCTTGTCTCATGGAAATTTAACTGGTGAACTGCCAGATTGCTAAAAGTACTTGCTCGGGTTAGCAGCCTGCAGCAAGTCATGAATGATGGAAAGATTAAGAAGAGTTAGTGAGTTGAAACTGAATGTTTCCTTGCCTGGAAACGTTTTAGGCAGCAAGGAGGAGGAGCTGTAAAATGCCACCTGGCCAGAACCCAAGTCCCAGCCGCAGTGTGTAACTGAGTAGGAAAGGCTGAAGAAGCAGCTGTTGGAATAGTGAACACAACAAATACCATGTATCATCCAGAAGGGATCAGAGTGAAATGCAGAAGAGGAGAGATAAAAGCCCATGAACAGGCCTGGCTTGAGGGAACAGAGCTGGGGCCACCAGAAAAAGGAAAAGATAAAAGTGGGAAAACTCTCAGAGCCACTTGCAAAACCTTTAAAAAAAAATCACACATTATTCACTGCAAGTGATTATGAAATTAACTCCCTAGTTCTCAGAATGGCAAGATTCCTGATGGTGATACAAACAGAATATATTCAAACTGCGCAGATGAAAAGGCACAAAACGTTACCTGGCATTCAAAAAGCCAAACCTGAAATTGTCAGACAATGCTTGTAAAGAGCAAAACCAGAAGAAAACGCATCTCTCATCCATGCAGAGATCCTTTGCTTTCACACCATGACATTTAAGTGGGCACAGCCCAAAACCGAGCTAGATCTGACACATGGGTTTGGAAAGATTTCCAGGCTTCTCTACTTGCCTAGAGCATAGCAATATGATTTTCCAGCACATTAGGGAAGCAAAAGTAGAACCAAAAAATCCTACGTATTGGCTGGATTTTGCTAATGTCACTTAAAATGGAGGAAGAAATCCTCACAAGATACCAAATAGAGTGCAGCAGATGGTAAACAAATATTATGAAGCAATCTTCACAAAATCTGCAGTGTGTCACATCTATACAAAATGGCAGAGTTTGGATAAAAGGATCATAACAGGCCATATGTTGTTAGTGATTTTATTTGTAGCGCTGTGTAATGCAATGGTGAAATCCACATCAAGGTCCAACAGGAGGAGAAGTGCAGCCCCAGGTAGGAGCTGCAAAGGCTGGTACACTGGAGATAACAATAACTAAACCCATAGCAGAGAAGGCTGCGCTGGATGGCAATTATCCACATCTGAAGAAGCAATGAAGCAGGTGAGAATGAAGCTTAAGCTGGTGAAATCCAGGAATTTGATATGGAAAAAGTAACCAGGAAAATCACGCATCAATATACATAACATATTTTAGATGCCAGTTAAATGGCAGGGGAAATGGGTTTGTGCAGATGTAAATGACAGACTAGAGACATGAACTGAAAGCACAGAAGCAGATGTTAGAAGACACAACGAAATAAGTATTTCCAGGAAAGTTCTACACATGGTACCATTAATATGGGCTACTGCCCTGATGGCAGTGACTGCTGCTGGTGCATGAAGTTCAAAAGAAGCTAATGGGGGATGTGGGAGGGATGGGGGAAAAAATAAATATTAACAAATCATAGCAAAACCTGGCAAGGTCTGGAGCCTGGGTTTGCTCAGGTCCCTGCTCAAAGCCTTGTTTTAAAAAGCAGTGCAGGAGAGATGTCAAGGCTACAGAGAACTAACACATCAGCTCCACTCTTGAGGTGTCTGGAGTTTCAGGAGGGGAAAACACAAACATATGAAAAGGAAGATAAAAAGCACTTGAAGGACCACAAAAACAGTATTTCCTTTGATTATCTACACACAGAATTACCCATAAAGCTCAAAAAAGGGGAGAAATGCTAATAAGAATGCAAGGCCCTATCTTGTCATATCTGCTCTCTCACCTTCAGCATCACTACCTTACTGATATAACACCTCTAATCTCCTCCAGCTCCTTCTTTCTATTTCATCTCTATCAAAGGAAAACCCAGAGTTACATAGAAAAAAGATATAATAAGCATTAAAAGGGAATAGCAGGAGCCCTCTCCACTTGGAAGAGAACTCTAGCTCAGCATCTTATCCCCTAAGACACAGATATTTGACTCCTCTTTGCACCTTCTTGCTCTCCAGATAGGACAATCCCCCAGGAATCCCTCAGAAAACAAAACAAAACAGGCTTCAAAGAACAGCGCTAAAAAATGAGTATTAGCAGATGCAGGTCTAAATCTGCACTAACAAACTCACCAAGAGCTCTTCTAACTCAGCAAAACCATGATACAACCTCCTTTCTGAGATGAAAGTGCTATTATGGACAACCCTAACCTGCAGCTTCCTCTGATCATATACAGCAGCTGCTTTTCCCAGATTCCCAACCACATCCATGTGGCTTTTTAGAGGTTATTCCTACTGCCCCAGTCTAACCTGGTGCCATCTCCTCCAGGAGACAAAGCTGAATAACTCCTATTCTCACACAGGAGACAGAGATGGTGCATTTAGCTTAAGCCCAGCAGAAGGAGAAAAGGAAAACTAAACCCACAGCCTCTTTCCAGCAAAACACAGCCATTTGTTCCAGGGAAAGGAAACATTAATTCCTAACAGTGCTATATTTGGTACAAATCTGTCTGCTGTACCCTATTTCTGGAAAAGCTGCTGCTCTTCTGGATTCTTCCAATGAAGGATTAAAATTTTAAAACCTCAGACCTACAGGTGTGAGCAACAGAACTGCAGTGAAGAGTATGAGCAGGTTGTGCTGGTGAGCAAAGGTTGTGCTGGTGAGCAAAGCTACAGTGCAGAAATATCCTCATTCAAGATATGATTAAATAATAAAATATTGCTTAGTTCAGTATCAGCATTAAACTTGCATTAATGCATAAATATTTAATTGCAAGATATAATGAACATAAACATTATTTATTTAAAAATATGACAGCCCTATAATGTGACCAAGGAGACAGTTTATACAAGTCATACTTACACTCAAATGCTGTTGTAGTTGCATCTGGCAGAACTTGACTGATGACATCCTGAAATGTAAAGAAGAATTAGCTATGTATCATATAGGAAATCACAGAATAGTTTGGATTGGAAGGGACCTTAAAGCTCATCTAGTTCCAGCCCCCTGCCGCAGGCAGGGACACCTTCCACAAGAGCAGCTTGCTCCAAGCCCCATCCAACCTGGCCTTGAACACTGCCAGGGATGGGGCAGCCACAGTTTCACTGGGCACCCTGTGCCAGCACCTCAGCACCCTCACAGGGAAGAGCTTCTGCCTAATGTCCAATCTATGAGATGATTTAGAATAATTACCCCCAGCTGCAGGCTGAAGACTTAAAGACCTGCTACTCACCACTGTCCCAAAATTACAAACTTTATAGCGCACAACACAGATCAGTATAAATCACAGTGCTCTCCTCCTTTCTTTCCACGCTACCTTGAGAAAGAACTGCTTTATTTTCAAATAACTCAATCATCCTTGCAAACAAGTCAGTGTTGTCTGGTTTTACAGTTTAAAGAATCGATTTTGTCCGTAGGTTATAGAAAAATGTACATCTAACTCATCCGAGTCAGTCATAAAAACAGCTTTATGAGTGCCTTTTTATTTAAGAAAGCATGTTTTCTCTCTCAGTCCTGCTCACATCACCCCAATCCCTCCTCTCCACCTCCCAGCTGCCCTGGTCCTCCCTCCCACTGCAAGATAACATCACACAACTCCATCTCCTGACCTGAGAGTAGGGTAATAAACAGCTCCGGGTGGGCTCAGGGCTGCCACTGTGAATTAAAACAGCAGCTGTGAGACTGCATGAGGTTTTGTTGCTTTCACTCCACAACAGCCCTGGAAGTGGTGGGACCCCGCAAAGGGGAAATGGACCTTGCAAAGCAGCGCTGCACCTCTGCTCCATGCAAGGTGGAAAGTTCGGAGGGCTCCTTGTCACTCTCAATCAGAAATTAAACTTCTGATCGTAGCAGATGGATTCTAACACATTGGTTAAAACACCTAAAGAAGTGAATGCACAAACCTCGAAGACAACCTCCAGTCTCAGTGTTACGGTGATGCCATGAAAGCCTTTCCTTAAAGGATGTGCAACTCATACACAAGCCCATCACAAAATATATCGAACACTTCCAAGTGTTACACATCTCTGATCCAAACCAGTACTTTTCTGTACAACTAAACCAAGAGAAGAAGAGTCATTTGGGGTTTTTTCAGCCTTTCCACACAGCATTTACTCAAAATTCAGTGAAAAATCACTGCTCAGACTGAAGTCATCCCGGGCTCCCAGTGCATGTGCTGCTGTCAGCCCTTGCAAGGCTGCAATATGTCATGTCAGGGCACGGCATAAATGCACAGCATGGTTTGCTCCTTCCTGCTGCCTGATTTCTCATGTCAGACAATCTCTCCACTGACAGTGTCACCAAGTGATTAGAAATTAATGAACAACTATATTTATTGTGGTACATGCACTGTGAGCATCTCAGGGTGCTGAGCACCCCCCCACATCAGAGCTTTGGTGATCACTGTCCTGTCACTTTTGTTTTTGCTATTTTTGCTTTGATTCTAAAACCAGGAAATCAAACATTCTGTGCAATGCTAAAGAGCCACAATTAATAAAATGGGAAAGCAGCAAAAGCAACCTAAAGATTTCCACAGAGCTAAGTGAAGCAAAGAGTATTTCTACAACTTTCTCATCTTTTCCTTTTAGATGTTAAATTATATGCTATTGATTCATTTTAAACTCTTAACTGCATACAAAAGATAAAATATTTTCAATATAGCTACCTAATTATGTAGACTGCGAATTTAAGGAGACAGAAAAAGCAAACCCCGCCCCCCCAAACATTGCCATGTTAATGAAAATTCCTCCATTTAAATACTTCTCCAAGGTTTGACAGCTTTGCCAGTCCTCTGTCAAAAGCCAGCCAAGCTGCACTCTCTGCTCCTAACAGGAAATTTAAGTCTTGCCCAACTGCACTGTGAACTGATTCTTTGTAAATCCACTTAGTTAAACATTGAAAATTCCTCAGCAAACACACCTTAATCCTGTTAGATTTAAGCCCCTTCTAAAATCTTCTTATGTGGGCACACAGATGCTTCCATTTAAAAATTGTTATCAGAAAAGGAGCCCAATCTGGAGTATTAAACTGTATGTAAGAGGTGTGTAAGCACAGCACTGAGACGGGTCTGACAGTCCCAAATGCCTGCTAGAGAAGGTCCAAGACTCCCAAAGCTGTGATTGCACTGGAAGAGATGATAAAATCTTATTCTGCCCTTATTCAGAATAACTGTTTACATATACTTGTACTTCTTTAAAATGAGTACTAACCAAGTACCTGAATTTAAGAACCATGCACCGTAACTCTGTCTTACAGTACATAAAGAGTTGAAAAAAACCCCTACCAACAGCCACAAAAACCTTGTTCTCGTCAGCTTTAAATACTCGTACTAAATAAACACATCTGAGGAAAACTATTCCTGCAGGAAGTGGGAGGAAGGGAAATCACACCCTTAATCTGTAGTTACTGTAGTATTTTCATCAGCTACATAAGACTTCCCTGCTCAAACCTCCAGCAGAACCTCTCAGTGACTCCAGCTTAAAGGATTATGCTAAATTTCATTAGATTATGTATGTGCGATGATTTTCTACTATCACAACAAAGATCCCAAACAATGAAATACAACCTGTAGACATTGTTCAAGCAGGCTCACATACACGAGAGTTTCTATTTTATCTTACAAAACTGAAAAGCCCCTAATAAAGAGGAGAAAACTCAGGAAGCAGCTGAACTCTTGCTCCCTGGAAGAGCTGTGGAGCACTTCTCTCTCGGGTGAGGAAGCAGAAAACATGGAAGCACAGCTTTAAATGACAGTGTAAATATTGACGCTGTGGCTCACACTCCCGTTTCAGTTAAAACTTGTTTTATCTCAGTATGACATCATGAGGTTATCCTGAATTAACACTAAGTGCTTCAACACTCCACTGACAGCCAGAGCAAACAAATCCAGACAGCCTGATGAAAAAAAATAAGCTTATTGTAATTCATTTAGTGGTGCCTTAAAAATAAATCTATTTACTGGTAACTCACAGCTCTGCAAAGCTGACACACATAGAGCATATTTAAAGTGACATTATGAAGAACAGCTCTTAGCACCCAGTTTAAGAGAATAATCAAGAAAATGCCTAAGCTAAAGCATACAAGTAGAGCTGCTTCCATGGGTCAACTACCTTCCTACAGTGTTGAGGCCAAGCACCAGCAGCAACCAGCAGGTATCAGGCTTTCCAGTTGAATACCTGGTACACCATTTAGTATCTGTAAAGGCTCCTCCAAGAGACAGAATCAGAGCAGCCGAAAATTAAGAAATGTGTCATTTAGTGTGCAAGGCACCCTGAGCATCAGACTCCTCACTCTAACATGGTACACTATGGGTATGGACAGGGTATTTGGGGATTCTATACCACAGCTTCTTGTCTGGAAAAGGGAGATGGAAACAGTCCTGCGTGACAGCACAAAACACTGCAAGGATACACATGGCTCTTCAGACTGCTGGGATTTAGTTAAATTAACTATAATAGCATTTAAAAAATACCTTGTTGGTATCAGAGAATGTTATAGGGCTTTCTTAATACAAAGCAGACCATGGCACCTACCTCAGAAGGGTGATGTCAGATATACACACCTTTTCTGGGCACCCTGTGTCAGCACCTCACCACCCTCACAGAGAAAAACTTCAGCCTAAAAGCTCATTTCAATCTCCCCTCTGGAGGTTAAAGCCATTCCTCCTTGTCTTGTCCCTACAGGCCCTTGTCCAAAGCCCCTCTCCAGCCCCTCTAAGGTCTCCTTGGAGACTTCTCTTCTCCAGGCTGAACAAGCCCAGCTCTCTCAGCCTGGCTCCAGAGCAGAGCTGCTCCAGCTCTCTCCAAGTGATGGCCTTGAGACAGTTCAGACATCATTAAACATCTTCCTTTTTCTCTAAATATTTCACAGTGCACAAGAGAGAGTTTTTGACATGAAAATGGCAATCATCCACGGATGCTACTACACAGCTCTGCTCCCAGATGAACACTGCTGTAACACCCTTCATCCCCACATCTGAGACATTCACTAGGAAGAGTGAACACCGCATGTGGCCACCTGGCTGGTGCAGTTCACCATAGCGCTCTGCCCTGCTAAAGGCAACTGTATAAAGATATGCTCTCGACTTCAGCAGCCGTGCTTGGCTGAGACAGAAGTGCCTACAGCACAGGCCCTGGACATTGACCACAACGATCCTTAGAAGCACTTCCAGTATCAAGGGCCCTGCCAGGCTCTTCCCAGCACACTGGAGGCAACTACTCACACTCCTTACAGTCAGGCTTCTCACTAGACCAGAGCTCAGTACTTTGCCCAGATACAACTAATAAATCAATGCAGGTGAAGCCTATTGGCGCTACTTCAACAGCAGTAACATTGTACTTCTGCTCCAGACCTGGATACAAAAGGCACTCTGCCTTTTAACATTGTATCACAACTGAACACCCAGGCTTATTTTAACTTAAAACTCAAAAAGACATCAGTTGCAACCTGATGGAGCAGCTATAGGAGCTACAACAGAAGCTGCAGGAGCAATCTCACATGTAAGATATGGTCCAACCACTGAGTTACAGCTGTGCTGCCTGAAGCCCTCTCCGGCCTTTGGTACAAGTCCCCATTCCTCACTCCTGCACCTCCAGAGATAGCATCACAGTAGGCACAGAGCAAACTACAGGCTCTGGTTCCAACTGCTTCTGCAGTTTAAGCTTCAACAGCACTTCTTTTCAACATACTTGTTAAACAGACTACACAGCTCTGGTTCAAGGCCCACATATCCCCAGCTATTTTTAAGCTCAAACAACAAGGGTGACAACTAAATAGCAAAATGGTTTTGCAAAGCTACGCAGCTGCTCGCTGCACTTCCTCCCCCCCCAGGTTCCCGAAGGGATGGGGAGGAGAATTGAAAGAATGTAATTCCCATGGGTTGAGATAAGAACAGTCCAGTAACTAAGGCATAACACAAACCACTGCTGCTACCACCAATAATAATAA
>WYDI02007204.1:0-45049 GCA_009867235.2 Psittacus erithacus
CGGGGCGGGCTGGGCCGGGCTGGGTTGGTTTGGGGGGGGGGGGGGGCCGTCAGATGAAGATGGCAATGTCTGTGATCCAAGCGTGCCGCAGCCTGGCTCTCTCAACATGGCTGCTGTCCTTTTGTTTCGTGCATCTGCTGTGCCTGGACTTCACCGTGGCCGAGAAGGAGGAGTGGTACACGGCCTTCGTCAACATCACCTACGCCGACCCGGCGGCCGGCAGCGCCGAGCTCCGCAGCGAGAAGAGCGAGTGCGGGCGCTACGGCGAGCAGTCACCCAAGCAGGACGCCCGCGGGCAGGTGGCCCTCTCCGCCTCGCCGACAGACCGCTACGCGTGTGACCCCGGCACCCGGTTTAACGCCCCGGCGCCGGGTAAGAGCTGGGTGGCCCTCATCCCGCGGGGCAACTGCACCTACAAGGACAAGATCCGCCACGCCGCCGCCCAGAACGCCTCCGCTGTGGTCATCTACAACGTGGGCTCCAGCAACGCCAACGAGACCATCACCATGCCCCATGCAGGTGAGCCCCGGCACCCTGCATCTGCTCCGTGGGTGCACCCCGAGGTCTGGGCTGGGTGGACAAGTGGGCCCTGTTTTACTGCATGTGCAGCCTGCTCTGCCACCCCACATCCTTGGGATCGAGCCGGTGGGGGGAATGAATGTGTTCTCACACCTCCTGGCGGGGAGCAGGACAGGCTATGGGCCTCACTGGGCAGCGGGTGCCCATCCCCGGGGGCTGTGGAGCACCTCTCCATGCTGCCATGGCAAAGGATGGATGTGCTCCTGGAAGCAGTACACGCTGGTGCTCCAGGGATGAAAACTTTAGAAGATGTAAAGTTTCAGTTTAGTCGAGAAATGGATGGGACCCTGAGCCTGCTGTGGGGCACCGATGTTTTGTGGTGTCCTGACCATCTTCCTCAGGCAGGTGCTGTGTGGGATCAGGTGTGATTCAGATTGAGACCTTCAGAAGAGAAGCGTGGTGTTCATGGTGCAGGCTTATCAGAATGTGCAATAGAGCAGGGAACACAGTGTCCACTGGCCTGCCTGGGATAGTGTTAAAGCTGTGGGATGGAGTAGGGATGAGAACATGAGGTATTTTGTCCAGCCCTGAGCTTGTTGGGGGGGTGTGGAGGGTGTTCACTCTCCCAGGTGAATGCTGTGTTGGAGTTAGTGTTCGAGTCCCAACATGCGCTTGTCAACAAGAACCAAGCAGAGACCCGCCATGGAAAACAACCCAAACCTCGGGTTATGCCCACCAAAAAACCCCACTGGTTTCGTAACAACATTTCATCTGAAATCATGTTGTTTTAAAAACAGATCCCCAGATTTGTATTTAGGGATGGTGTTTTCTGCCAGGGGTCACTGGTCTTTTATACCAGCAGCCTATGCTACGGAGACTTAAAATGCCACCTATTGTGAAATCTCTGTTTGGTTTGCATCCAGTAAGATATCATGCCCAGCTGTTTCATGCTAATTGAATCTTAGCAGAGTTAGGGGTAAATTGAAACACAGAAAGGCTGCAAAACAGGATGTTATTCTAATGACATTTTAAATTTCCACAATAAACCAGCTAGTATGAATGTGCTGAAAAACCATTTGTTGCCTAACTGTAGTGCTATAATACTGCTGATGCAAAAAAAGTGCTTCTGGGTCCTCTTGTGTGCAGCCTCTTTAAGAGATTAACTGTTTATTTGGGCAAAGTCGTGCCTTTCTGGTAGGTTTGGTGGAAAATGGTATTTTTTAATATTTTCCAATGGTTTTGTGAGACAAGCAACTCATAACCTCTTGAGTTTCTTAAAACTGTGCTTTATAACCTGCACATGGCTTAATAGCTGTTCAGATTATACTTCTTGGTACTTTAAGTATCACAGATTATATACTAAGTAGTATAAAGCAGTAGGAGCCTGGCATACTTATGCGCCCTTAAAGTAAAGCTCAGTTGTTTCAAAAGTTAGGATGCATCGCTTGTTCTCATCATAGTGAGTTTCTCTAGAACTGCCAACATGTTGGATCAATTAATGGTTTGCCTGTTTCTGAAGTAAGCTGATTTCCCACACAAATGGTGTTTTATTAAGAAACAGTGGGAGTAAAAAATGTGTGTAACTTTTTAAAATGTTGGCGCTTTTGTTTGTTTTAAAGTCTAAAATGAAGTAAGCCGGGAATCTTTCTTGCTAAAGTGGCCTCAGCTTTTGAAAATACAAAACACTCATCACTTATCTTGGGGGCAGCTTCTTTTATGTCATGTGACTCCTTATAGCTTATTCTGAGAATCTTTTTTGAGTACTGAATTGATACCCAGCAGTGTGATTGTACAGTACCAGAGGCTGAAATGGAAGGAAACTTGCAGAAAATCATCCAGACTTGTTGAACACAGTCGGTGAGACTGAAGGACTTTGCTGGTTGATTGTGTGAGGTTGTCTTCGGTTTAAGGATTTTTGTTCTGTGGAGTTGAGAAACCTTAGGGGAAAACCCTCTGCTACAGTCAAAACTCAGAGGAGTTTTAGAGCATAGGTCTGCTGGAACAGGAGGAGGAATAATTATTCATAAACAAATATTTGACAAACTAGCCGGGATTAGAACTGGATTTATATTTACTCTTCCACCGTTACACAGGGACAGAGTGAATATACAAGCTGTGTAAAATTATCTTTCTGACTTGCAGCCTTTGACGTTTGCTTGGTCCCAGTCTAAATGATAGCACAGCACAAGATTCAAGGGAAGAATGAATCAGTTTCTTGGTTCTGAGTTCAGCAGCATATGCAGTGCTCTGCCCACGCCAAATCCTGCAGTGGGAAGAAGAAAATTCCATCCTGGAAAATACTTGGGGGATGAGAGGGAAGGGTGAAATATGACCTAAAAAGCAATTTGAAAGTTGAAAGAAATATGTTACTCTCTCTCTCTTTCCCTTTTCCTCCCACAGATGTTTGGTTGTTTTTTTTTTGAGGTTTCATATAAGCTTAAATAAACTCTTTCTGTAGAGAAAACAGTATATCCTGTTGCATAACAGCATGGCTCCTGCCCTTGCTAAAGAACTATTACTCCGAAGAGAGATGTTTTTCCTCTGTACATTCTTCTCCTCTGTATGCTTTGCCTTCTCTTGCTGATGTTTTATCTTGTGTTTCTTTTTCTGCTGTTCCCACCCCCACTCTAATTTCTTCATCTCTAACCCTTCATTCCCATTCTTGACCGCATTACTGTGCTACTCTTATTTTTGCCCTTGACACTTTCCTCCCAAAGCTCTCTTTCTCTTGCCAGAAATCTTACCTCACAGCTATATGTTTAATTATATTTCCTGTTATCTTGCTACAATGCATGCCAATGACCCTTTGCTAACATGATGCCTGCTGATTTCAAAATCTATAGGTAACTGTAGCAAGATACCATTCTTGAATTTGAAGGAGGGTTCGTAGACCTCCCTGCCCCTGCAATGCCCCTAAGCAGAACCAGGGGGGTATTATATCAAAGCTTGTGGTTGAAATACTCAAATACAGCTTTCCAGGATTTATTTATAGTGCACCAGACAAACTGTACGATTTGAACCAGTTGAATCACCGTTCTTAAAACCTTTGCTTTCAGGGAGCTTGTGCTTAGGTCACTGCTTGCACATCCAGAAGTGAGGTAGAGTTGTGACATCTGCGCTCACAGGGAATGCAGAGTTCTGTGGTTCTTCTGCTAGGGCACACTTTGCTTTTGCATCAGCTGCTACAGCCTTTGCAAGCCGGGTTTATTTTTATTGGCTTGAAGTCTAGGAGCTGTGAGTCCAAGTTTGCTTTTTAACTAAACAGGATTTAACCAGAGAAGGAATAAAAGCATCTAGAATTTCTGTTCCAGATGCTTTTTATTTTTCCTAAATCAACTTCGCTAGTAGAAAAGTAGTCTAATAATATAGAGGATGTTGGTTTTGTTTTTTTTTCTCTAGAAGAATAATCTATGGTGTTGGCTAGGGTTTCTGATTGGCATTTGTTCTTATTCAGAACAAATTAGCTGTTATTTACATTTGAAAAGGCTCTAACCACTGTGTGTACATTTAATAACTTAGTATTAATTGGAAGTATTTTTATTACCTGTTGTAGCATGTCCTAACACTTCCTCTGACCTCTGAATAGATACAGTAATGGAACCTTCCAGAGCGTGATTAGAGGTGAGAACTTCCCTCTCTCCAGTTCTTATTTGAGGGGACCCCTTCTAACTTGAGCACCTGTCAGGTACTTGGGACTAGGGAAGGATGTTAACTGTGACTGTACACATGATTCGTATGTGGGTAAAAATCAAATCTTTAGTATTCAGTACAGTCTGAATATTCTGGGGTGCTCCAGAATATCTCACAGAATGGATATGATCCCTCAGTGATATGGTTTAGTGGTGATCTTGGCAGTCCTGGGGTAATGGTTGGACTTGATGATCTTAAAGGTTCTTTCCAACCTACTTGATTCTATGATTCTATCATTTTATGATTATTATGTGAATTAAGTTACATCCTGAGTATTTTGCACCAGAAGCATATGTGAGTCAGGCAGTTTTGCACTCTTTGTATTCTGCTTTTCCAGCACATGCCATCAAAGATTCTAAGTCATGTGCTGCGTGTATGACAGCCCATTTTCAACAAGAGGCAGATGCCTCATTTTTTGTAATGGCTTGTGCACACTGGCAGCAACTGTCAACTGCATCTTTGAGACATGAATCTCATATGTGGCCTGAGATGAGCCCGATTTCTTCTCTCCCTCTTTGGCCCTCAAGTGCAGCATGTGTGTGCCAGATTGTGGAAGGAGGGCATAGCATCCCACTGCAAAACCAGGTGTGTCCCTCCACACATGCTGTGAATGTGAACTTGGCCAGCCTTGATCTGTGCATGTTCAGTTCAGTAAGTTTCTTCCCTTGCACTCGGATTTTTATTCCATGACCGATGACTAGTCTTGCCTTTGACATATTTTAAGATGTGTTGGTAGTTCTGTCTCGGGGCTTCCCTGTAGTTTTGTACTGATGTGCAAATTAAACACTGGAGTTGAAGATTTTTCTCTTTACAGACATAATTCAGTACTGTAGCTCCTTTACTACAACAATTGTCTCCATAAACTTTTGTCATATTTTAATGAAGAAAATGCACTGACAGTATTTATGTATGGATAAGCGTGAATTAATCAAGGGTTGGAGATTTCAGGCTTCCAGGGCCTGCCATAATTATTTTCTGTTCCAGGCACCCAGGATTCATTTCTAATAGAAACCACCTCAGTGGGGGAAGGAGGTGGAGATTTGTGCATCTCTGAGCCTTATCCGTTACGAAACTGAGGTATGGCTGGGGTGTGCTGCCATCCTTAGGATCTTGGAGGAACTCCTGGATCCATCATGGGTGGCTTTCAGTAGTTTTGGAAGACTCTGGTTCTCTATCAAAATCAAGGATTTATATCACCGGCTAAAGCCAGCGATAGTGCCACAAAGCTGTCCCGCTGTGTTTGCTAGTGAGACACACTTGTGCCTACTGGTTCTGCAGTGGCTCAGTGCTAGACTTCTCTACTACAGAAGTGTTCAGTCATGACAAATGCTGGGAGAACTTTGTGATGTTGGGTCACTGGTTTAGCTTGAACTGAATTAAGAGGGATGAATTTGACCTAGCAAGGACTAGAGCAACAAAATAATCTTGGTCTCTGGTACTACTTGAGGCAGCCACTTCAGCACTGGGGCACTGAGGTTTGTCCATAGGTGAAATGCTTTTTGCCTTGTTGAGTCTCTTGTCTTCTTTCACCTTCATGGCTGGTTTATGTATCTCCTTCAAGAGCTCAGTGCAGCCAGTGGAAAGACAGTGAGTCCACTGAGCTGTGGATCAAGTCACAAGGTACAGCTTTCCCTATGAAGTGGTGAAGTATTGATTCATGAAAGATTGCATTGATCCTCCAAACTTACTGATTGCAAAAGCAGTTAGATTTCTGCATGTCTTTTCTGCAGCATTTGTTTGTAGTGGTATTGATAAAAGCGCTGTCTTCAGATCTCTGCAGTAAGAAGTGACACAGCAACAAGAAAAACTTCCTCAGAAACAAATCTGTATCAGCATGGATTCTAACTTCTGTGTTAATCTGGATCACTTCCTTTTGGTATGCTGTCCTTATGAGAATGGCTTGCCTGTGATAAAGTGATGGTTTGTTCCAATCCCATAGGTACTTTGGCTTTAAAATGGTGTATGTTAGCTTGGGTTATTAGAATATTGTGGCAGTCTTTGTCCATGATAGCTCACTAATTCATGCAGATACATTTCCGTGCTGCTCCCCTCCATGGTACATCACAAAACACAGGAACATTTTCAGCAAAAGGAGAGAGAAGCCTACAATTAGTTCAGCATTGGCACTTTAAGGGTCTCTTTTCCTGGTAAGAGACAAGAACATTTTCTACTTTCTTATGTAAGTGAAGGACTAAAAGAGTCCATTATTTTGCTGCACTTGTTTGATGGAGCTCATAGCGCATTGTCATGTGAGATGACTGAGTTTCAAGTAACCGCTGCCTCCTTACACCATGAGCCAGGCTGATTAAGAGTTAGATCCGTATGAAGGGATATCCCTATGAAGGGATATCCCAATGGCTTCTCCAGTTCTCAATAACTTCTGCATAGCTAACCTGCACAGAAACAGTATTCATTTCAAGAAAAGTCTCACTTCTGCTCTTTCAGTTGCATTTGAGTACTAGTCACAAACAATACAATCATTGACTCATAGAAATCAGATATTGAAAAGACTGAGTAGTCCATGTAATCTGTCGCCTTACTAATGCAGGACTGCTGCCTACAGGGTTACCACCTACTGCTGCCACAGTGCCTTTTGCTTAGCATCTTGCAAAGGAAAGAATATTGGGGTGCTTCAGAACCAAATGCAGTCTGTTTAATTAGCACAATGGTGCTGAGAGAAGAGATATAAAATGAAGAAGGATATTAAATAGTAATACTGTATCTTGCAATAATATTTAATTCTCATTACTTCCACAAAGTCATCTTGGCAGAGGCATAACTGCTAACAGGTAAGGTTTAAAACCAACTATATGCATCATACCACACAGTTTAGGGGAGTATATGGCAATTGCAAGGGGGCAAAATATTTTGTATCTGGCTATGTCCAAACAGACTTAACTCTGCTGTGTCTTGATTCCATAGTGGGATGTGGCCCAGGACTTCATTCATGCCCAGCTCTCTTCTCACTTCATAGTGTTTTGATTTCTCTTGAAAAGGAATCTAGATAGATAGGCCACAGGTCAGCTACTGCACAGTTTGACCAAGTCCTGAATGTGGATGAGCAGTGTCAAGGACACACAGGGTATCTTGCTTGCTCATGAATGTGTTTAGATGTAGTGTCTCAGAAGGTAATTCTGTTAAGAAAGATTATTTCTGTTACCTGGAGGAGAAACCCCAAATCACTTAAGTGAAACATCAAGTTTTAAAATTTACTGTATTAAATATGCCAGCTTTATATCTACTCTATGATCCATTGCCCATGTTAGTGGATGCCAAGCTTCATAAACCTACAACTTTGTTAATGAATTTGCTGTGACTTGAAGCTCATCAATAATAGGTTTAGTGTTCTTTAGTGTATTTTGTGAAACAATTCTCTAGCCAGGATAGATTGAAAATTACTCATTTAGGTGCTCCACCACCCTGGTGAAAACAGTGTGGTTTTCAGTTCAAAAATGGATGAGTGGAAACACCTCTTCTTTCACCAGTTCTAGTAGATGGAGAAAGGTTGTAAAGACTGGTTTGCTTATGAAACAACAATATTATGCAGCTGTGCTTTACAAGAGAAGCTTAACAAGGGCATTATTTATTTTTTGGCTCTTCTTCAATAACTTACTTGAGATAAACCTTAGAAAACTGAACTAAGTAGAACTAAAGGAGATGATGAAAAGATCAACCTGTTTGTTTTATTGCTGTTCTACTTTGAAATATGAAAAGCTAGCATCTTTTGATTCTTTGCTACTTAAAGATATAATAGGTTTTGCAAATAATTGTTCATTTCATTTTCCTTCTCAAGAGTGACTTACAAATAACGTCAATAAAGTGAAGTGCCTGTTCATTTGTTTCTGACAGTATAATCATAATGATATTCAATTACACTGCTAGACCTAAGGGTCTGTCAGCGTTTCCATTTCAGATTTGATGTGTTTAACTGTGTTTATGCATGTAATAGTGCCTGCTGTAAATTGAAAAGGTAGCCCATTTATATTAACCTTATTTTCAGTTTGAGACAAATTGGAGGAAAAAATATTTATCTTTTTAGTTCCTAAAACACAGAAACATAAATTACAGCCATGTAACTCCCTATAATAGAGAGTCCTGGCTTGAGTATATCTTGTATACTTCTTAAACACAAATAGAAGCATTTTATACCTGCACAGAAATGTAATTCCTAAAGGGGTGCATGGAATAGGGTGAGTTGGCAAGTGCTCCCTTGTGCTACACACTTAATGAGACATAGCTTTTTAAAATGAATTTATATTCCATAGTCTTTTAAAGAGAATTATGCATCACATTAAATTTCCGCTTCCACCTTTGTAAATCACACGTAGATAAACTGTGCCCTTCTGTTTACTGCTTGATCTAGCAGTCCTTGTCGAAGGATTCATTTCTAGCACTGTCACTGTGGTACTGTGTTGAATGTATCTGACATTACACGGCAGCACTGAGAATGGACTCAAGAGCCTAGTAGGTAGATTCATCTTTAGTTAACACATATGTCTAATCTTAAGATTACTGTAAAATGTGTTGGTGCTAGTTGGGTATGTGTTGTGGGTTCGCTGGGTTCAGATTCAGTACAATAAGATGTACAGATTTATTGTTCTGCTTAAATTGATTTGTGGAGCGCTTGGGAAGCTTTTGCATTTAGTTGTTACTGTCATACTAGCAGAACAATTCCAGTTCTTCATGATCAAAGATGTGGGTGTGTAACAAGTTTCACTTTGAAAGATTTCTTGATTTTCGAACTAAGCAAGAGTCCTGTATCAGTATCTGGTAAAGATCTCTCTGGTTTTACATCCTCTGATGTTAGCTGACATGGTAGTATTCTTTGTCCTTTTCCATTTCAGTATTTTCTGTTAGGAGACAGAAATACATTTCTCCTTTTCCATTGCCCTTTCAAAAAGTCTCTGTATTAGACAATCTTAAAATCTTAGGCCACATTTCTGGGGCATGTCTGTGTTTGACTCCAAAAAGAGTCTTTAAAACACAACAGTCTGATGCTGCAGTCTCATTCATGATTGCTTCTTGTACAGAATACACTTTCCCCTCTTGTGCCTTTTTAAGCTTTTAGTATACGCTCACTGTCTCCTAGTTTTACCTGCCAGTATCGTGTTTCCTGAGTGAGGCAGCTTTTGCTAGATTGTTTAATCTCTGTGCCTGGTCTCTTATCGCTCTTTATATGTCCATGTTTGAAGTACCATCTGGTTGTCTGTCAGATTCATACCTTTAGTATATACTGTATGAGGACTTCTCATGCTGGGCAACAAGGAGCTGTCTGAATAAAACCGATTATGATTTGTTATAATATTGCCTTTGATGTCTTTCTCTTGCTTTACTTTTCCTTCAATCCTCTATCCTGTTAATTTTCTAGTTATTTTTTCTCTTTCTTTCTTTTTGGGGGTGTGAGGGTGGGAAGTGTGTGTGTGTATTTCTTTACTGTCCACACTTCCAATGAATCTTTCCTTTGCACTTCTTACTTATTTTTTTTTTTTGTCATCTTCGCTTTTCTTAGTATGTGCTCTGCACCTATTTTTCATCTCTTCTAGTTGTTTAGTTTTTTTCCTTTCTTCCCACCCCTTACCAGGTTGACAAAAATAGCCAGATAGCTTCACATACGAAGTTGACTGTAAAGGGAAGAAGAGCAGGTTTATGCTCTTCTGGTTGCTTTCTTTTCCTTTGCAGCTGACCCTGGGTTTAAAGAGCATCTGCTGTCTGCTGTGCAGGGTCAGCTTGGAGGAGTGGGGCACCAGCAGTCAGGAAGAGTGGCAGTGCTTTTGATGAACAGAAGACTGCCAGTCAGGCATAGCCACTTGCTATGCATGGAATGGCTTTGTGCTGACCACTCTTACGTCTTTTTCATGAATTCTTAAAGGATTAAATTCTGGTCCCCTCTATGCAAGGGGCAGATCCTGCTCTTTCATCCTTTTGCAGATGAAGACTAAGTTTTGCCCACTGTGTGCTAGAAAAACTGACAGGGAGTTTTTCCATCAAAACTTTTTCTTTAGAAGTGAAATGGATTTTCAAGAACAAACCTGTTTTGGAAAGTTTTTGCTCTCCAGAAAAGATCTTACAGTTCTGAGTTTGAAGGAAGATTTTATTTTAGTAAATATTTAATGTCTCAGAAATTGCAGAGACTTTTCAGAAACAGTTTGGTTTCCGTTTCCTTTTTTGATGATATATTATATTTTAATCAGCTTCCACCAGCTTTAGACACTGCCTCCACCCCAGACCACAGATCTGACTTCTCCCCAACTCAAATGTTACACTTCTCCAGGAATCAGTGCATGCATTTGATTACAAGCATTGTTTAAAGAAATTGAACTTGGGTTTGCAATGCTGGATTTCGTTTCCTTATGATAGTGTGCCAGCAGCTGTCTTCCCATTATGCAGTCCTGTGCTATAAGATCTTTTACTTTTGCTCTGTGTGTATATATCCTTACCAGCAGGCTGGATATGACTTTAGCACTGTGTCTAGATACACACGGGAATGATACTTGGTATGAGATATAGATTGCCCTCATAGGCAAAGACATAACAAGGATCAGTAGCTGTCAATGGAAGTGAGACAAATTCAGGCTTGTAGTAAGATGCAATTTCCTAAATGGTTGCCCCTTACTTAATGTTATTTGAATGGGCTTGGATAGCTCTCTAAAAGTCACATCCTGGAAAAATTACCCCATCCTCTGGGAAAATTGTGGTAGTATGTGTATAAGGAAAGTTACAGAAGGTGATCATGGTAGTTCTTTATAGGTTTAGGGACTGTTCCCTTCTGGAATTACCACTCATTTCTTTTCCACATTTGGAAACTGTCAAAATAGCTTTGGCAGAAGCTCTGCAGTAGCCCTGCACAGTGGGCAGATGTTAAAGCCTATGGCCTGAAGCATCAGCTTTTCAAGACTGGATCTCTGGATAGCATGTCCCTTCTCACCTAAAAAGAACTTAGCTGGGTGACAGTGATGAACCAATGTCAGTTTATTGTTCTTTGTGACTGTTGCTCATAGAAGAGGAAGCTGCAAGAAAAAGCATTTGAAAAAAAACATGGTCTGAGCCACTTCTGGTTTTGTGTCTGAAGATATCCATCAAATGCAGAGAGCTGCCTGTAAGCCTCCACAAAACAAGCATTTGCTGGAGCATCTGTCTCAGATCATACAAGAAGTTGAAAGCCTTTCTCTTCCAAAATTTCTATTTAAATGTAGAATGCCAGCACAAGGGAATATCAACCCAGAGCAGCAAAGGTGGTGTGGGTAGGGATGAAATAATAGTAATAATAATGGCTAAAACAGACATCAGATGAAAGTCACATAAATGAACCTGAATCCTGGAGAAATAAATTCATGTTGATCGGAAAATAATAGACATGGAAATAGCTCATGACCCCTATGGAATCATAAGCAGAGAGACATTCTGTCTTTTTGAGACTATGAAACTTATTTGCAACTCCAAAAATCTCCATTTCAGTTCTGCACTGACTCCCATTTCTCACTGGTATCCACTGTCCTGGTCTTTGCAATACATTTTCTTGTTTGCTCATTGCTGTTTGTTCCTGTCCTTCCTTGTTGCCTTTACAGGTGGTGAGAATGTTCTCTGAGATCATGAGGATCTTGGTAACCTTGTGCTTAGGGTTGCAGTTATATGTTTTCTAGTTGCCTACAGCAGTTTTGCGTGTTGCTCAGTGTTTGAGTATGAAGAATTGTATTGCTCACAGTATATTGCCCAAGTGGATCCATAGGTGAATGAGAGAAAGCTACCAAACAGCTTCACTGTATGGGAGAGCAATGAGCTACATCTAAGGCAGTCAGGATCCTCTAGTGCATATTGATTCTTCAGGAAATTCATCTGTCCTTATCTCCCCTGGCCTGCTAACTGCTGCTTAAGAAACCACATAGGAAAATTTAATTTTTCTTTGTTTGGGATTGGATTTTTTCCCTCTAAAGACATTCTCTTTATCCATCTAAGGTCCAGAGAGTCTTTCCCCCCCCCTTTATTTCTGTCATAGTCTACTAACCAGAACTTATTGGGATGCAAGTAATGAGAGTCAATAGCCTATTTTTAAGAGAAAAATTTGACCGTATAACTTTTTGTCTGAATTTATGATTTCTAATGGTTGGTTATAATTATCAGAGAATTGATATTATCTGGTTTCTAAATATGTATGACCTTTCACTTCTTTCTCCAATAATTAAGGGCTTCATTCCCATTAACTAATTTATATAACAATCTTTCTGCTATTAGACTTTGAAAAATAACAAAGCAAGCACTGAATTTTTAATATAGAATGTTTTCTATTGATTATCTTATACATTTGAAGTGTAGAATCTGTTCTTAGTTCTCAGCCAATACTGTGTTGAGTCAGCACAATAATTGCTGTGATCTTTTCTGGACAATTAATTTTGTGTCCATAGACAAGAAATATTTTTTGCTAATGCAAAGATAACTCTGCTAACTTTAGCACAAAGCTGTTGTCTTTGGCTCTGACTGGCTAAATCTGTTGTGGATTAGCCTGCAAAACAGGAGCTAGTGTGCATGTGAAAAGCAGTAGACTGCTTGGTAGTAATGATAGCAGGGAGGCAAAGTATAACTGTCTCACCAAGGCTGATACGGCAACTCCATTAATCTCTTACTTGCAAATTGGCTTCTACTTTCTGGGTTATCAGGCATGTCTGCATTGGAAAGGTGTCTCTCAACTTCCAGTGAGCACTGTTCCACTTCCATTTGAGAAAGACTTGACCACCCAAACCCAATCTCTTCTTAACCATGTTTTGACATCTCTTGCCATTGCATGCAGGGAACGACCATAGTTGTGAGAAGTGTGGGCCGCTGGTTAGTTATTTGCAGATGGCTTAGAGATTTGTATCAACCAGCAGTTATACTTGCTAGGTGAGCTATAGGAGTTCACGTAATTTAGAATAGCCACGCAGCATTTCTTGCTAATCAGGGAGTTGCCTAACTTGGACATACACACATATCTGAGGCCTGTCAGATACACGGCAGCTACCTGCACCCATTCCAGTTTGGGAGTAATTACTATAGTGTTTTGCAGATCTGGTTTCAGTAGATAAAATTTTGCATCCTCCCTTGTGACCTTATTATTTTGTCAGCTTCATTTTGCTTTGAGAAATTCAGGAGAGGTTTCCTTAATGTTCCTGGTGGTATGTATCATTTTTGAACAGGACTTTTCAACAGCTGGGACAGTTGTTGGGAAGCTGTAACCAAGGCAGAGGGAAGTGTAAAATGAGCAGATATTCCTCCATTAGACATTCCTAACAAGTCAACTGCCATCTTTAGTTACAGGGATCTCACTGGATATAACAAAATACTTATTTTTTAATAACCTTTAAATATGTATGTCCCATGACAACCATGTTAACATCACAGTAAGACTTGCCAGACCAAACAGATATTAATGTATAATATGCAAGTATTAATGAATACCTGAGGTGAGTCGGTAGTGTCTTCAGTGCTCTGCACATCTCTATTTATCAGCAGAAACCTCAAATATCCTCCATAATCTCAGTGTGAATGGACATCAGTGGGAGTGAAGGTGATAAGTATCTATTTGTGAGTGCTGTGCTTTTCACAGGCCTGGGCCCTAGTTTGCCTTCTCCCATGTCTCCATGTTTAATAAAACAGAATTGGAATCTATCCATCAGAGAATTATTGCAGGTTTGATTAATTTGAAAATAAACCTGATGTTCATGCTGTTATCCAACAGTTGTCTCCATCTGTTGGCAGGAGTTTCAGGATCTGAGATTGCGTTAAGTCTTTATTCAAGCACACAATATTCAGTAGGCTGCAAAAAAGAAAAAAAAAGTACAATTTCATTTTTGTTTTCCATCTTTAATAATGTCTATTTCCCTATCACTGAAAGTGATAACATACACAGCATGTAAGCACCCTCAGGCTATAGCAGTGAAGAGATTGTACCCTTTTCTTTTGGCTCTGCTGTGCAGACTTGATGTCATGGAAACTGAGAGAATGTATGAAGTTTTAAGTAGGGGGATGAATTTTAGATCCATTCTGTAGCTACTTTGAAGAAGCACACAAACAACTTGTCTGGAAAAGTCACCAGAAGTTCACAGGGGGAAAAAAAAATCTCCAGCACCAATACGATGGTCACCATAATTCTTATAGAGGGCACTGGGATTAGACTGGGCTTTAAACTGACTTTTCACAGGCCGTATTTTCTTTGTGCAGACTGCTTTCAGGCCAGCTCAGATGCTGATTTCTGAACTTTCAGGCTAGTCACCGTTCCTTTAAGAGTCTCCCAAGTCCTCATTTATTTACTTTTTTTTTTTAATGTTATGAAGAGAAAACCAGTAGCCATCCTGTAAAATACCAACCCCCAAATCTTTTCATTAGAAAAAGCATTGTAAGTTTGCTGGTTGCCAACAATGCGCTTACTTGTGCCATCAATTGTAATCTCTACTTGTGAAATCCTAACACTTCTGAAGTCGGTGCCAAAATTTCCTTAGGATTTCATTGCCAAGTAGTTAACCCAAGCAAATAAATACCTGAACTCATCATGTATCTTTTGCTGCCCCATAGTATTTAACACACTGTTGTCAAGTACAGAAAAGCCCCATTCATTGCAACCCAAGAGCTATAATACCAGTCTTTCACCAGCAATCTTATTGAAGTATTAACAGTCTGTGTTTCATATGAACTGCACGCATCTGTCAGGTTCAAGTAATATATCAGACAACACCAAGGCTTCATTAAGGTAATTTTGTACTTGAGTAAAATTATGGGCCAGTCTGTGAGTGCCTTGAAGCTGTAAGTATTAACTTGCATAAGCTCTCCAGAGCATTTAATAAAAGGTCCACCTGGCCTGAAGTGATTGTATAAATTACATAGCCATTCTTACCTTTATAATATAGGTAGAAGTTAATTTTCTTAGCTTGTGAAGTGCCTGAGAATAATGGGCCATGTCTTATGTCTATTTCTAACAGTGGGCTTCAAACAATTTTTTCTGAAATCTACCGAGAACTAAAATTTAGCTCTTGGAAGGCTTACAGCTTTTGTGTGAAATGAAAGGAATCGAGGGGGGTGTGTAGTGATGGTAGAGCTGCGTTGCAGGAAGAGGCTGGAAAGCTTCTTTTGCAAGATGCACGTGCTTGCTAGCTCATCTCTTAGAGCAGCGAGCAGCCAGGGTCAGAAGAGCTGCAACAGATGTTGCTGCCTGACAAAAGCCATAGTTGAGATAAAAGCTTCTAAATCTCGAGCAGGCACTGGCTGGACACACTGCAAAAAGACCTGCTCTATATTTGGAGGGTGAGAGCAGTGTGGTTTTCACACCTTTCTTCACTAACTGCTATGCTAAGAAGGAATGGCAATGATGACAGCCTTATCACCGTGGGGATGCTTCAGTGATGGCTGTTAGGAGAGTGCTCAAAATTAGTGTTTGCAGTCTCCAGTGAAGAAGTGGAATCTATGCTTTATGCCATCTATTTATATGCCAAATAAATGTGGAGAGTTGTCACAAAAATAGTTATAGAAGCAAAGTCTGTCTATATTAAGCCTAGCAGAGGTCATTCCTTACCTGTTTCCAGTCTGACCAAGTGAAGATGGCATTTAATATGAGTTGGATTTGTTCCAGACAGAACAGCAATAATTAGTTCTTAGATTCTGAAATCTTGGTTGGTGAATTTTTTTTCTTTTTTATTATTTTCCCTGGAAATACTGTTCAGCTGAAGAGAGCATAATGCACACAATACTGCATGGCAATTTCAGTGCCTTTGTTCTAACATGTATATTGTTTGAGTGATGCTGATCTGTTTTGATAGCTTGTGGGATTTTCAAAACCACTGCTATGTTAATCTCATTTGGCTCCTGTAACATGCTTCAGATCACTCTCTCTTTTCAGGGTCTGATGACAAGACATTGAATGGTGGGATTTGTACTGCAAATGGTTTATTTTCAGTTTTCACTACACCTTCATTTCAGAAACCTGGGACTGTTTAACCCCTTTGTAAGTCTTTATCATGCTTTGTTATGGCAAATTGCTAATTGAGATCTTTGCTAATGAGAGAATCTCTGTTTCAGTTAACACAGGCATTGCTGTATCCTAAAGACGTTTTGCCTTTTGATTTCTTTGATCCAAATTAATTGTAGGAGGCTAAATGCAGACAGAAATATCAAATGCATAGGTACGATTAACAGAAATGTTACAATTACATAAAAGTATCAGAAATCAAAGGAGAGATCTAGATAGGTGATTCAGCTTAGAAATAACAGGGTAGCTGAAGTTCATGATTTAAGCTGGTAGTTGTGATCTGCTTGCACTTAGGCACTGAGTCATCCAAGGCATAAAAACTAAATAAAGAAAGAGAACATAAACTGTCATGCAAGAACCAGGGTAAATAGAATCACTCTCCTTTCATGGCCTCTTACATTGGTCTCTGATGGAATCCAAACATAGGAACATATGAGCAGCAGGAATATTATCAGCAGAGGAAGATTTTCAATAGTTATGACTAGTGTTCCTCCCTGAGAACCTATATATGTTTGTTTGGTTGTTGTTGGGGGTTGGTTTGTTGGGTTTTTTTTCCTTTTAAGGGGAGGGAAGGGGAAACGCATATGAAATAGTATGTGAATATCTGAAACAGCATGATGCATCATCTGAGTTACATATTCAAGGAATAACTAGAAATTACCGTTAAACTGAAGATCGACTTAAACTTTGGTTTGGAGTTGACTGTATAACATAAACACATCCCCTTCACATCTTTAGTTGTGTCTTTGGAACTAAAATTTGCTGACTTTGGTGCAAGATTTAGTTTCTGAACATAATGGATCTGAACTGTTTCTTATAAAATTCTTGTTTCAAGTAATTTAAAGAGTTAGGAAATTCACATTTAATCTAGAACTCTAATCTGAAATTTCTGGCTCTGGTACATGTTCAGATAAACAGATTTCAGTGGGAAAATGTGGCACTTACCGTACATGTTGCAGATAGATCCAGCATGGAAAAACCTTATACAGCAGGTACTAAAAACATGTGCACTGGTATTCGTTTGAGTATTAAAAATAAAGAATATAATTAGCAATGTATTGTGGTATCAGCATCATCTTCACTGCATTTGTTTTCATCATCCTGAAAGCTTGCCTAAATCTCACTGAGAAATGATGGAAAGCATATAATGAACCATATAACAACATCAGTCACAGCTGTATAAAATGTAGGGTGGGCAAAAATGTGTTTTTCTGTGAAGCCTGCAAATACTGACAGGTAACTCTGGCAAATGCTTTGTTTTAGAAATAAGAACACGTGCACATTTCAGTAGAGCATCATGTGCTAAGTGGAATTTATTTCTAACTGAATTGTCAGAAGCAAAGTCTGTATTGGCATGTTCCTATAAAAGGAAAGTACAGAGGAAGGACCTGCCTGCTTAAAACAGATTTAGGCCCATTGGTACGCATAACTTCCATCTAGGCATCTAAATACCTTTTATTTTTGGAATAGATAGCATGAATCCTTTGCCTGTAGGTAGAGATGTGTGTGTATGTCTTTGTGTCCTTATTTACATGCACACATATCTGTAAAAATAGCAACTTTCTCCAGGGCGATTTGTGACAGCAGATAGCCCACACCTGATCTTGAACTTGCAGATGAGCCAAGGCATGTAGATATCTGATACAGTTATTTTGCCAATTATTTATCTATTTAGACATAAACAGTGCTGTTTTGAGACCATGTGGCATGGTGATAGTACTCTTGCAGGTTGTTTTCGGGTTTGTTTAAACTGCAGTTGTGCAGAACATGGAAAAAATGAAAAACCCAGAGATCTAAGAATTTCTAGATAGTTTAAAGGAGCTGCTTTTCTGTGCTCTTTTCTAATTTCAGGGGGCTGAGGACAGAGGGTCCCAGCTATGTCTCAGCTAGCTCTAGTCCTTAAACTTTTAGGTCTTGGAATGTAAATCAAATGTGTTGTCTTGGAACGTAAATAAAATCACAGAATCATAGAATGGTTTGGGTTGGAAGGGACCTTAAAGCTCATCCAGTTCCAACCCCTTGCCGTTGGCCAGGACACCTTAAACTAGACCAGGTTGCTCAAAGCCCTCTCCAGCCTGGCCTTGAACACTGCCAGAGGTGCATTGTCTGTGCTATTCTGCATAATGTTATCCTGCAGGTTGTATATGCATAGGTGTAACAGAGTGGGGACAGGAATTTGTCTTCTATTCATTAGCATTTCAGAGTACTAGAAGCAAGAGATTCCATCTGGAGCTGAGTTTTTCAGCTTCTGGGTACAAAAATGAAATAAATGTTGCTCTCATATTGTTCCAACTGCTTGATTAGAAATGAGTCAGAGAGTGGTCTCTGTGTTCTTCTCCATCTGGACATGTGTACTCCATGATAAGCTCAGATATGAAATTAAAAAATTCTGTTCAAGCGTTAGCTTTTCAGCTAAAAAGACAAGGTTGTTTGTGGGAAGATTGTGGGAAGAGATTGGTTTTGCTGTCTTAGGCCCTCATGCTGAAAATACTTATGCAAGCAAGTACCTCATGCATGTAATGAACTTCCTTGATCTATTTATAGCTTTACTCAGTGTATGCTTGTACCCAGATGGTGCTCCTTAAATTTCACTGGGCTGTGTCCATGAGCAGCAGTTCACTCTATGATCACAATGCAGGACAAGAATCCAGGTAGCAAACAAATATACTTAAGTATTGTGTTAACTGATTGTGATCATCTACTTAATTATGACTTTTTTTACTAGTGTCTCTCTGAAAGAAGGATCTGTAACTTACAGAACTTGCAAAATTGCTTTTAATTACCTTTTATTTAAAAAATGGATATTTTTCTTCACAGGGATAAATAAATAGCATTCAATTTTAAGAATGGAGAAACTGACAAAAAGTGTGGAGTAGTCAAATCTTGTAGTGTGTTGGGAGCAGATTCCAGCCTTCCAGAGTCCTCTTCTCTTGGTGGTAATAGATCCCATTCCCTTCCCCACAGCACCTTGCTTCTGCAAGCTTATTCTTTGCCAGTTTTGGTTCTCTGTGTTTACTCTTTGCATGTGCTTGAACTCCCGCCAACATTGGTTTGGATTTATTTTGCAAGAAGACTCTGAAATTCTCCTCCAGGCTTAACTGAGGTCCACTTGTATTCGATTCTTTCATAAGCTATTCTTGAAATTCCATTTAAAAGTACACTATCATTTTTACGCATATTCTCATATTCTTCAGTTACAAGCTAATGGCAATTTACTGTTTTTAACTTAAGAGACACTAAAAGTTATGGGGAAGCAGTGAATAAGGGAGTGCTGCCTCTTTAGTCACTGCACACACAGCAGTGGCTCTGTCTTTACTGTCATTTCTACACATTTGGTATAAAACCTTTATTGTTTAGAAAACATTTTTTGCACTGTTTGAGAGGACAGAATTGAAATGGAAAATGTCCTTTGGAAAAAATCTACAAGACCATTTTAATGAACTTTCAAATTTGTTCAAGACATTAATATATATGTGTGGTATGTAACACTGTTAGAAGTTTTGCATGAGCCTACTCTGTCTTTCTTGCTCTTCTGTCTGTGGCACAGTTTCTGCTTTCTTGTGTTCAAAAAGACACTAGGTAGCACATATCCTGCTGACTGTCTGTGGAAGGCCTGAGAGTTTGACCCAGTGTGATTTCTTCAGAAGCACTGACGTCTTGGCAATCTCTCCCCATTCTCCCTTGCTCTCTTCCTTCCTTGTCTTTCTCCAAGGTGCTTGTTTCCCACTCTCATATTGCAGTTTTCTGCCCTTTTAGCTGTTCCAAAATGAGCTGAGCTTTAAAAAGTTTTCAAAATTCAAAATAAAAATAAAATAAAAAAAAAAAACCCTAGCAACCAAACAAAAAAAAAAACCCAAAAAAAAAAACCAAACCAAAAAAAACCAAACTCCACAAAAAGCCTTGTTTGTTTTTTAGATCATATCAGACCTGATTCAGTCTGCAGTCCCCATAGTACCACGCTGTTCCGGCTGAAGGATAGGTGAGTGATGGTGCTGCAGAAGAAACAAAGAGCTGTTGGTGAGGAGGGCCAGTAACTTTATCAAATGACTTTGTTCCCAAAGAAAGTGCATGGTGGAACTGCATATGGATTATGTCTTGAGCTCAGCATCAAGTGCAGCTGTTAATTACTGTGTCTGTGAAATACGGCAGTAGTGTGCAGGCAAAGCTTAAAAGCCCCTTAGCAGTTTCTTAATCTGAGATCGGTTGAGAAAGTATTCCCCTGTTTCTGGATTCAGGTTCCAGCTTAGAGGAAGACCCTGTACATAGATCTGCTGTATATTCAAATATCATTTGAAGTAGTTTGGGCTGCAAAAAAACCAGCTGATAGCTTTATTAGAGGGCCAAGGGACTGGAACTTGTGTAAATAACTTAGAATCATAGTGTCATTTATGCATCATCTGTGAGTGTGGGACTGTGCCTATAATGTGCATACCCCATCTTCCCAGCCTCAGACTGCTGACATTGTCCTTCCCTGCTATTAGGCTGTTCATGTTTTTTTCTGACAGCACTTCTGTCGCACCAGCTGCAGCTTCCTGCTTCCCAGGTCTTGGTGTGCCCTGTGCTTGATGATACTCCCTGTTCTAGCAAAGCTGTCTTCCTGTATAACATACATCATATCCTTGATGACCTCCTGTCCTGTTAGCAGTTCATCCTCACTTTCAGGCTCTTTCTTTTCTATTCTGACTGCGATTTCAAGTCATGTTACATGCCACACTGTCACAGGGTACGCGTTTGCTCTTTCTTAACTGTGTGCTTGCCTGATGCTGTTTAATCAGTGCTTTTCCTAAGGGTGGTCTCTCATCTTCTTGCACGGTTTTAGTAGCTGCAGCTTGTTGAAACAGCTGTAATATTCTGATGTGTAGTAGAGCTAGGTGTAGAATGTCTGTCTTTCTATCAAAACATTTTAAGGGGCAAAGGGAGATTTTCAGAGAAAGGTGGCTGAGGTCAGGGAAGGGCAGTTACTTATGCTGGAAAATCTGTGAATGTATCTTGGGTAAATCTGCCTGTGGCTTCTAAGTGGTGGTGGGGATATTTTTAATTCCCAATAGCACGTACAATTGCATTGTTCATGCTCATTCTTCACGTGACATGGCTACATGGCTGTTCATCTCCTAGCCATACCTCAGTCAGATGCAGAGAAGCTGTAAGTAAGCTGCATAGTAAGTGCAGCTCTTCCTAAGTGAGCTTTTCTGATCAAGGCTAGAAGTTGCATATTTCTCTCTGCATCTTCCTTCTGTCCTTTAAGACTTCCATAAGAATCAGAGTTTTCTTCATTTCTTTCAGTCCTGACCTGGAGTTGTCTCTCTCTTTGCATAGACCTGAACTATTACACATACAGTTCAGCCTGTCTTTAAAATCAAGGTAGACCTTATTTTATGAAGGTGTATCTGATCAGTCTAGTACATGAATGAGTACGCAGTTACTAGAGTACCTAAGTACTGCGCGTATCTTGCGAATGGCAGTAAGTTGCCTGGTTAAGTTTCTGTCTGTATTGCACTGTCTAGGCAATGGACAGTGTCGTCTTCAGAGTCTTCACATCTCTGAATTTTCTTTAAGCTGACAGAACTGACACTAAATTGCTGCAATTAGAAAATCTCATTCTAAAGCAGTTAATCCTTAGTTAAGATTCTGAACATTTTTAAAGGCATTTTAAATTATTAAATTCCTTTAATCCTATGCTGTCTGCCTGTCACAGTTGTACTATTAATTCCTTAATATGATTTTCTCTGTAATTTTGTTAGCAACCTTGGCAAAGGTGAACATTGTAGCAATTGAAAAGGGGAGATGAAAAGTGAAGGTATTCACTGACTGCAGTAAAGACTGGAAAAGCAAATCTCAGCAAATGAAAAGGTTTTTCGTTTATTTTGCAGATAAGAGATGTAATATGCTAGAAATGCAACTTAGGATGCTTCCACATCTCATTTGAATAGACATCAAGCAAAGCAGATATGTACAGCATCAGAGTATTTAGTACTTGGTCTCAGTATTGCATAAACATGGATTGTTACTTTCTTGGTTGTTTCGGTTTCCCATGGAGTCCAGTACATACATTTAACATACATGCTTGCATTGCATTTGAAATGGAGAGTCCTGTATATTAGGAAAATTTACCAAAAGGTCTGTCACAGACGACAGAGAATAGCAGCTGTCTTCTTTAAATACTGCTTTTAATACATCAGATGTGACAGAGTAGGTACACATTAGGAGAGATATATTTGGCTACTTAGATCAGTGAGGATGGATGAGGGGTTAAAAAGTTGGTACTGGATTCTGGTGTCAGTATGGGCTTATAGGCTTGTCAGGCTGTTCGTCACTGCCTGGAAAGTAGTGTTAGCAAAAATATCTATTATCAAAAATCTTGGTAAGCAGTGCATACTAAGGCTGCAGTTTTATATCTTAATGCAAGAAGAATGCATTCTTTGTTATGGCTCTGAAAGAGAAAGAATTAGTTACTACATGAAAAGACAAGAGGCAAGCATAATTATTGCTATTGGGTGGTCCTATTCCACTTCTGCTTCTGGTATTAGTTTTCTAAATGCTATGCGTATCAAAGGCATCGCGTACAGTGCTAGCCAGGCTGGTGGCTACTTGTAGGAGAGAAGTTTTATGTCTGAAGGCAGTTGCTTATTTTGTTTGTTTAAACTTAATCAGTAGTACAGTTGAGTGTCCAAAACATACCTTTGCTCAGTAAGGCTACCTGTGGCACAGCAGAATCTAATCATTGGAACACTCCTGTCTGAAGTCAGAGGCAGTTTGTTTCCGCGATTGGGCTTATGGTCAAAGATCCTATTGTATCAGGGCATATGGCAAGAAGCCTTCTGAAGGAGGCTAATACCAAGTTTCCAGGTTTCCTTATTGTGTAGCACATTGTCTCCAAATTACATGTGCTGTGCCATCATTTCACACAGTTTCATTGACTCATCAGAGGCTTGTTGCCAATGCTGTGCTTCATCTATTACTGCCAGGAGAACAATCTTGTGAAAAGGCAGGCGTGCATGTTATGGAGCTATTCAGAGCTCCAAACAGGATGAGGAAATAGAAATAGAAATGACAAAAAGCCACAGATGTTTGGAGAGCCAGAACACTAATGCAGGAGCTGCCAAGGAAATAACAGATAACAGCAAAAATATGTGGAAGAGAAATACAGGAGTGTGGGATGTGGTAGAAATCTTATGAAGAAAGAAGGTTAGAAATATTTGTCAAGCTAGGAACCACCACTAGACCATGGGTGCATTACAGCATTTCCTAAGGGCTTTTCTGTTTCACCACAGTTTGGCGATTTGATATTTGATAAGATGATTTTACTTATGTTTATACTCATTTTCCCAGGGGAATGCTTCTGAGCCAGCCAAAATATTATAGGTTCATAGCCTTATACAGGATTATCTTAGTGTGATGTTTGATAACATTCAGTAGAAAAGGAAAGCTGATGGCCTAGACTATTTGAAATTTAATTTTCTACAAGAATTTTACATGGATTTTTTTAATAAATATTCTGAAAAGAAGTACCTGTTCTTTCCTAGGTCTGTGGAATAAAATTCTGCTCTGCGTACAGAATCATAGAATGGTTTGGGTTCAAAGGGACCTTTAAAGATCATCCAGTTCCAACCCCCCTGCCATGGGCAGGGGCATCTTCCACTAGACCAAGTTCCTCAGAGTCCCACATGCAGATGTAACACTAATATAATGAATATGCAGTGACAAACTGGGGCCAAGCTTCATCCCACAAGCCAGCCTACGGTATGCTCACCTAGAAAACAAAGGGCCGTTTATAACTCCAGAGGCCAAGCAGTGCTGTTCTGGACTGGTGATACTACCAGTGAGTACTCAAGAGCATCTGCAGTGCTGCGTGAGCAGCAAGACTGTACTCCCGGCCTCTCCTACTCAGTTTACTAATGCACACTAACACCCACTTCTTGTATCTTCAGTGTTACTGTTATTTGCGCTAGCTGGAGTAAAGTGTGACAAGTAGGCAGCTTCATGTCACTCTACAGACATATTTCAAGGCAAACTTTGTGGCTTGCCCAGCTGGGAGGTGACAAAAGGAGACCATTGCAGCAGCCAAGGGGTGCTGGCAAGTGCGGGTATCTGTTAGCCACCCTGCTCTCTTCCACTATCTTCCCGCTGCTGCTTCACGGTATGAAAAGGTCCCTTCAGTTGTGATTTAACACTGAGCAAGGCAAAAAACAAGTAATGCAACTGCATTGTGGATACTGTCTTTAGTATTTTTCCTTCTGGCCTGTTTATACTTTCTGTGCCAGTTAGAGAACCCTGTTGAGTCTCCAGTGAAGCCTTCATGTAAGGCTGTGATGCAGATAGGTCCTTCGATGCAGAAACTGTCAGAAGGCATGCATTGTCCTCAGTGAGGAAGAAGCATAGAATGGTTTGAGTTGAAAGGAGCCTTAAAGCTCACCTAGTTGCAGCCCCCCTGCCATGGGCAGGGACACCTTCCACTAAACTGGCTCAGTCAAAGCCCCATATAAACTGGCTTCTGTGTCTTTATACTCTGCCCCTTGGAAACATGCGCCTTAACTTTAGCTGTCAGTACTAAGTAAACTCAGTTGACGATTGGCAATAAATAGGTGTGGGGTGGAAATAAGAATGACTGTTAATGTGCTGATCGTATTTGATCTCCATCAGTATTGAAGAACTGAAGCACTGTAGTCTTGGCTCTGCACAGCCAAGGGAATCTCCTTTGTACTAAGGGCCTTAGATTGCTCAGGCCCTTAGTACAAGCCTGGCTGAAACAGGACCTAGGATGTGTGAGTTAGGATTTGCAAAACATGGCTGTATTTCTTACGAGGTGAGGCTTACTGCAAAAGCTTCTCTGTAGGTCTTGCTCTTTGGTACTTCATCACAACAAAGGAAATGCTGCAAGTTGCATTTCCATAAAGCTGGAGCAGAATCCTAAACAGCAGCCTCTTCAGGATATTTCTTATCTCGTCTATGTAAAATGTCAGTGTAGACTAATCACAAATTCCTCATTTTCTGCAGTGCTTGCAGATACAACATTGTACATTTGCTAATAAAAAGAAAATGAGTTTGAAATTCCCTGTGAAATAGGAAAATAAGTTAATCACACAATACTTGAGAGATGGAAGGCTCAGAGATGTGTTCTAATACCACAATTGTCAGCCTCTCTGTACATGCAAATGTCGTACTGTCAGAATTTAATAGGGTGAAACAGTTTTTCATTTTAGATGAACAAGAACTCCAATTATAACCTTATACAATTCCAATTACTGTACTCCGGGTGAATGTGTTTAGCAGCAATTCAGTGTATGGCACAAAAAAAGTCCTTGGCATGCTGGCTGGAATTACAGTGCTGGTTACGACATCATGCTATCCGTACAATACGGTAGGCAAGGCATTTCCATTAAGACCCCTGTATTTGTTTTTTGTAAGTTCTTTAAATGTATCATTTAAGGTTCAAGTTGTCACTCATTCTTAGCCCAGAACTCTGTTTCTCTTGATAATTGTTGAAAGTCCCACCTGGCTAATTTAGAGCTCTCCTGGTTTTTAAAAATGGAGGTTTAAGATTAGCTGAAGAAGAAAAGTCTGGTTCCATGTTTCAATATTTTTTAAACTATGAGAACACAGTGCTAATGATGATATATATTTGCTAATGATGATATATATGATATACTCATCATGGTATATAATATCATGGTGAATATCATGACAGGATTGCGATATCCATAATTGTAAGCGTAAAATTTCAGCTACATTTTTATTGTATCTCTGAAGGCAATTGCTTTGCTGAAAACAAAATGTCGTTTGTAGCAAACTCAGTAAACTATTTCCTAAGTTGTATACGTGATCCTGAAAAATCTGTTCTGCAAATAGGTCCTCACAAGAGAGTGTTCATGCATTGAAGTTAAAAACCTCTGCCTGGGTTTTATGTCTCCATTTGCACATTGAGATAAAAATCACACTTCAAATATTTTAAGTAATTCAGTTTCAAAAAAAGAAAGCATTTTTATTTTAATTCCCTTTTGTGATAGTTTGGAATCACAAGTTTGTTATAAATTTGTATTGCCAATCTGATGCAACTTCTTGTACTACTTGTGTAAAAACAATATTGCTTACTAGCAAGATGGGTTAATTTGCTGTATTGAAGTCTATGCAATTTTAAGATACTAAGTTTATATCTGAAAACCTACGTTATTTTAAGATACTGAGTTTCTATCTCTGTTAAATCATAGTCCTGAGTTTTACAAACCGTGATTCAGTTCTGGAAACATGCAGGTGCCTAGAGCGAGAAGGTTAATATCTGAAACAAGAGGGGCAGAAAAGATAATCAGTTCTACTTTTCAAAAGGAGTCTGTGTTGCATGAAGTAGGTTTGGTGCGATACAGTCAAGCATACACGGACATATAGTGACAGGACAACGGAGAATGGCTTTAAGCTGACAGGGGGGAGATTTAGATCAGATATTAGGAAAAATTTTGTTCCTGTGAGGGTGCTGAGGTGCTGGCACAGGCTGCTCAGGGAAGCTGTGGCTGCCCCATCCCTGACAGTGTTCAAGGCCAGGCTGGGCAGGGCTTTGAGCAACCTGGTCTAGTGGAAGGTGTCCCTGTCCATGGCAGGGGTTGGAACTGGAGGGTCTTTAAGGTCCTTTCCAACCCAAACCATTTTATGATTCTGTGAAATTAATTCCTGCTTATAGTAGTTTTCTGTGAGGTTTTGAGAAATTAACATAGCAGACAATTATTGTCTATCAGTAGTAAGTTCACTTGCCTGTGTCTGTTATGTGGTGATGAACAGTTGTCCTTTGTAGCTCCATGTGAAGGCTGAAGAGTACTGAAGTTATGCCACGACTTCACAGCTAGAACAAAGCTTGACTCATTTGTTTGCTTATTTACTGAATGTGAGACACAATTTTACTTGTATATCAAATGTTCTTAACCTGTAAGTCATGGAAAAGAACTAGTTAAAACTTTGTGTGGGTCTCAGATTCCTTGCAGAATAGAACTGTCTGTAAAAAAAAAAAAAAGTAGTCTGTTCCTGCAGTGTGAAATTAGTTATTATTAGCATTAGCATATATTTCTGTTGTATTAGCAAAAGAAATCAGTTTGTTTACAAAACCCATGTACCTGCTGTGGGTTTGTCATGTGTGAAACCCAGCAGCATTGGTGTGTTTGCATAGATCTGTGGTTGGTTTCCGGGGGGGGATTTAGTTAAAAAATACCAACACAGTTTAGTACTTATATATCTATTTCATGCTTGACTAACTTTTAAAAAATACATGAAATGCAATACCTATAAAATAATGCATAGCTGTAATAGTTTAAAGTACCTAAGAATACTATTTATCAGATATTTCATCAAATTCAGACCTGGAAAATATAATCCATATCTGGGCTCTGTGATAAAAATAACACTGGGATATATTTTTATCACGAACTAAAATGAAATTCGGCGGTCTGTCAACACTGTGGATCTATTTCTGAATGCCACTGAATGCCATTTAATCTGGTAAAGAAATAGTATCTCCCCCCTCATGTTTAACTGGAACAATTTTTTCAGGTGCTAAGCACCTGTGGCTCCAAATCAAACTGTAAATGCTTGGTGTAGCGTAGATTGAGAATTCTGCTTCAATCAGAAATGCTCTTCAACTAGTCCTTTTTGTTGCAGAGATGACCGTCTGCCCTTGTAAGCTCTTGACAGTGCTATTTTAGGATGGTTTCACTAGTTAGCTCTGGAATGATCGGAACACATCTTAACAGCAACAAAAAAACAGATCTAAAACAAGTGCACTTAACTCTAGCTCTGACATGCCGGTGGGCGATTCAGAAATCATATTCTATTTGCTTCAGAGGAAAAACGTTGGAGAAAATAATATGAACGAACAGTGGAAGTGGCATTTAGAGCATGCTCACAGACTTTTAATTCCAGATTAAGCTTTACTGTCTGAATGCCAGTGCACTCGCTTCCTTGCCATAAAAACAGCCTGTCTAGCCCTTCACTTTAGTTGATTGCTGGAATGTAGAGAAAATACTGATGGAGTGAGATACAAAATGAAGTGCTGCAGATGAGTGCAGTTATAATTTGGAGTGCATTATGACTTCTCTCTGAGGAATTATCCTTTGTGGCATTTAAATGGGGCTTGGGGCAGAGAGATTGTTTTTTGGCTTTATTTAGTGGCAGTATTTTATTTATAAAATATGCAGAAATATAAATATTACATTTCTAGAGAAATATGTTTGAAAGCATATTTATGCTTTTCACAAAATGAGTGTTTAACCTGTCCCACAGTAATCGATGCCTGGCTTCACCATGATGTGCTCACATCCAGTCTATAAATTACTGCGGAAAATGCAAGTGGATTTGAGGGCAGAAACTTCTGCAGATTTACCCTCCTCCTTCCACCCCCAGCTGGGACTCTCAAGTTAAGATATGAACACACTTGGAGAATTCGAACAGGAAATATTAAGTAAGAGCCAATCAAATGTAGAATGTGTCACAGAAAGTAATTGATGCTGTCTTTTGGAGGTTCTTATTGTTTTCCTACTGAAGCTATCTGTGCTGAGATAACTTGCTGTATTTTAACTGTTACTAAACCTGTATCATATCCTTTATGACATAAATGTGAATGGGGTTTTTTTTCTAGTTAAGGCAGTAAGTTTTGGTACATGCCATTCCTCACCAACTCCCATTGAAACGGGAACTTCCTCTTGAATCCCTTATGGTGAGTGGGATGAGTCTGAGAGGGTATGCTGTTCTAAATGGATGCTGCCATACTCTTCTTCAGTGATCACTTAGAAGGATGTCCTGAACCCAGGGCAAAGGGGGAATGCCGGAAGACGCATGCAGCACAGCCTCACACCACAGAGGGCAAAATGACATTCTGAGGGCTGAACTGAACAATTCCTGATCATCAGGAATACTTTCTTTTTGTTGAAATGCTCTTTCCTATGTAACAGAAATTTAGTAATGAGGTATTTGTATTAGTTTGGTTTTGCTGTGGCCAAGTTCAGGTTTGTGGCCAAGTTTGGAGATTCTCTCTGTGTGGGTTGTACAGAGGAAGTTGCAAACAGTTAACAGCTATGACTTTCAGTGATTTAACTTTGGCTGCACGCATGGTCTTTGTTGAGAGATGCTAAGCGCTTGCAACTCTTTAGTGTAAACAGTGGCTAATCAGGACCTCTGAAAAGCACATCACAAGCCTACTTGAAAATAGCCACGATCTTCAGAAGCCCATTTCTTGGCATAATTCACAATAAGTAATAAAGTAATGATGATTATCTCTGTGCAAATGCTCCAGTGTACAATTACCAGCATAGTTTTGAGTGTTTCAACAATCAGAATGATCTTCAGCCTGAAATATGCTATAGCACATCCCCATGCTGCCTTCTTCCAGAAAGCATCACCTGAAGTTTAGTAATATAAAACCTTGAGCAAGAAAAGCATTTTAAACTTCGAAGTTTTTCTAGCTAGTCCTTTGCATCATTTGGATTGAATGGCTCCTTCTTCCCATCCCTGAGCATATTTTCCTTAGTACTGTTTATCAGTAATGATATGCTCAGTGATTCAGCCCTATTAAGAAGGTTATTACAGCAATGGAATAATTTTCATTTGAACTTTCTCAGGGGCAAATACAAATACCTATAAATAAGCAAAATTTACTTTTTCATCTATCATTGCAGAGGCATCTAAAAGCCAAAAATACAAACAAGAGTGGAGTATAGCAGACAAAAGATGGTTTTGTTCATTTAAACTCATGACATTCTGCTCCACAGAACACTGAAAATAACATTAAAAAAAAGGCGGGGAGGGAGGAGTGAAGTTAACAAGAGACCAGAATGGGGATGGAAAGTTGGAAAATTAACTAGGTGCACTTTGTTGGTGGAAGAATTTCTGTAAGTCACCAAGTTATGAACCCTTTGCATCTTTGGATTGTCCCTTTTCTTTAATCTTAACATTGACCAAATAGCCTTTAGCAGCTCCAAGAAATGTGCAGCGCTTATTCTTTCCATGAGAGTTATTTGAGATGCAACAAGGCTGGTTGGTATGGAGGCCTAGGTACCAAGAACACTTACAACTTCACAGCAGTTGTAATGAATTGACCTGCATTGCCTTCAGGGTGGAGTGAATACCAAGAACTTCCCAGTACTTATTGATCTGGTTTTGGAGAGTTTCCAGTGCAATAGCTTTGTCCCATTTTCAGAGTACTTTCTGTTGCATACCGAGGATTTGAATAGCGTGTAAAGTGCCTAAGTGATTGTGAGCCCCAGCAGGATAAAATTAAAACCTTGTAAGGCTGAGCTCCCTCCTGAGGTACCTGGTACTTTGAAATGGCAAGGATATATCTGGAAAAGATTATCGGCAGGACACAGATGACATGAGCACTTGGCCAAGAGATGGACAATATATTGATGGTCAGGAATAAATGTCTGGGGTGTATTCAGAATCTGTTTTTATAACACCCTTTAAACAGAATTAAAATGGAAAAATAGGCAGAGGTAAAAGGTCTAGCCTTCTCTGAAAACACTGAAGACATGCAGTCAGTTTTTTACTGGAGGGCAGTTTGTCTTGTGGTACTGGCAAGTCCTTGATACTTATTCATTTTGCACTGATAATTCCTCTGAAAAGTCTGGGCAGTACAGCAGTAGCCTGTAATCACTGGCTGAGTACTTCAAGAGGATGCACAAGGAAAACAAGCAATTTTGGGCTTTAGTTTTAGGAACTCTTGGATTTGCAGTCCAAAAATTCAATTTGGATGATGTTGTTCAAGTGGGATCTCACATACTGGATCTCTTTTTCATGTCACAGCTGACAGACTCCTGCAGATCCTCTGGTACAATGCAGAGGCTCTCTTAGTAGATCATTAGATGGAACTGGGACAGTAGCCTCAAATACTGGCTCTGGTTTGTCTTTATGTCTGTGCTGCGATTTCATGGTAGTTAGGAAACACTTGAATTTCTCTGTCTATCCAGCAATTGAATAGTATAGTTACTAGAATGTTTCATTAAGCACTCTTTAATGACCTTTTTTTTTTTAGTGTTCCACTCTCATGTTCTAAAAGCAGATAAAATATTTTTAACCGCTGCTGGCTTTTAAATTCTTGTGAAGGTCTTATTTGGTCAAAGAGGATGTTATATTTCCCTCAGAACAGTGTTCTCTTTGGCTGAAGGTTTAATATGAGTTGATTGAATTAAACAGAGATTATTTAGTGCTGCTTAATGAGCAAAAATTGATTAGTCAGGTATAAAGGCACAGTACTTTTGCTTTCTCTGAAAGCCTATTTCAGATCAAATTCCTCGGTTCAATGTAAAAGACGGTCTGATCAGCTTGTAGTGAGCTGTAGCTGAATTGTACATGAGACAGGGAGTTGTGTGATGGAAGCATCTGTATGTGTATATGAGTGAGAGGGGAAGGAGGGAGGGATTTCAGCTTGTTTAGCAAATAAAATGCGTCATTAATCTGAATATGACAGTAGCATAAGCTGTGAGAGCTGTCTTCCAAGCAGCGTGCCATGAGCCTGCTTTGTTTGCTGCTCTCTGCCAGCGACAATCACGCGTTTGCCGAACTGCTGGTTCATTTCCTGGCGCTTGGATGGACCAATCGCTGCCAGGAAAAGTGTTGTGGGGAAAGGCTGTTTGAAAAACATCCACTGAAAGAATTATCTGCTCAGATGCAGTGTAGTGGGAATGAAGGGGCAAAGAAGGGAGATGCCAGTTCATCACCGTTCCCAGCTAAATCTAAACACAGTGGAGAGACCTTATGCCCCCTGCGTGGAGTCTTATTGACCTGAGTGTTTGGCAGTGATGTGGCAAAGCTAGTTGGAAGGAAAGGATTTAATAAGAAAAATCTGGCTGCAAAAGCTGGTTTTGTTTCATTTTTATTCTTGATGGGAGTGATCTTTAAAATGATCACCTGTTTTGCTCCCCTTCTTCAAAAGCTAGATACGAACATAGTTACAGGACAGAATATGAATCCCTGGTAATTCCTTGTATTTGCTACTGCATTGGTTTGCATACTGGTAGTTTTCTCCCTTCCTTGAATAGCCATTTTGCCTTCAAACACACTTCAGGGGTGCTTTTGGGGGTTTGGATTTTTTAAAATTAACAAACAGGTCATGGGGCAAGAAAGTGCAAAAGCTAACAAACAGAAAGCAAACAGCAGTTATGCTAAAGAAACTGATGGAGAAATATACATAGACATACAGTAAGTTTTTAAATAAACTGCATATAAATACAGTGGAAGCCGTAGAGGCTGAACTGCTGCCAGCTGGGTAATTATATAATTGATGCGCTTGTCTGTGAAGCTGCTTTTGCTCTGGTTTGATATATAGCTTCACTAATGAGCTAGGTCTCAGTCCCAGAATTTGGTCTCCTGATCCATGTGTAAGCTTTAGATACACATAGACAGTTCTATGAGGAATATGCCTGCAGCCTTTTGGAAATGAAACACATCTTTTCCAGGTAACACTGACAGTGTCTTGCTGGTTTCTGGGCCATGCTATTTGCTGCTTCGTGTTTGGGGGAAGATGGCAGTGGGAGTTGGTACAAACAGAAAATTAGAGTCGTGTTGTGCATGCAGAGATTCACCTCTCCTTTCCAACAGGAGTCATGTTTATTTACAAGAAGTTTCCTTATTGCTTTTGTAACTGAGTTCTCATTAAACCTCCTTTGCAATTAATCATAGTCTTCATCTCGTGCTTAAGCAGTAATTGATCTCCTGGGCTGCACGTAAGATTGATGCTGAAGTCTTTGAAGGTCAGAAAAAAGGATGAGGTTCATAGGTGTGTGTTCTAGAAAATAGTTGAGTCTGAGCTGAATAATGTATTACTTGGGACCAATGAGATGATTGTGGCTGAAAGTTGATTCTACTGTTCTGTTACATTTGAAGAATTTGAAGATTATCAAGAGTATTCTTTTTCTTGCTATTATTTAGGTTTCCGCTGTCTGAATTCACTTCATGTGTTTGTGCTTTCCGTGTGATTTTGTTCCCTCCTCATGTGCGCACACACGCACATACATACAGGCTTACACACTTCACAGAAGAATGCTGAAAAAGTTCCAGAGCTTCATCATTTCTTTTCAGAGGGGCAGGAAGATGAGAGGATCCTCAGATTTCTCCCTACTCTGTAGCCTTTATTTTCATCTTTCTGTTTCTTGTCCCAGACAACAACTCCACAGAGCAGTATTTCTTTGCTCACAGTTACCACGACCTCCAAAGATGTTAGTATTGCAGCAGCCTGCTGGTGAGGGAAACTGTCTGTCAGGCAGTGAAGAGCGTCTTTGCTATGGTCCCAGGGCTTCATGCTGGCAGACACATTTTGATGAGTATTTTTTCTGTAGTTGTTAAATGAACGATACTTAGCAACTAATAGCAAGACTCCAACATGCTCCTGTTTCCTAGCATTCAGTCTCTCAAATCACTGTATACTTGTGTGCTAATTTGTGTTCTTAAGTGTCAGTTATGAGGCTTCAAATCTGGAAATGCTGCATTTCAGTAGGTAAGTTTAAAATAATTAAAACTGGTTTGCAATTGATACATTTTAGACAAAAGTACAAAAGAAACTAGTTTAAAGATACAGACCAGAAGTTCCAGATGCATATCCCAGTTACATATGATTATGCAATATGTACCTGAGAAAGAGATCCCAGTGGGATTGGACAGGCATCTGTTCATTGAACCAAAAGGACCTGCTTTTCTGCTTTGCCAGACTTTGCTTTGCTATTTACACATGAAAGCTGGCATTTAAACCTTGACTGGAAATAACGATTCCTTAGTTTTGAAAAGTCACAGATCTTGAAAAAACAGATGGCAAACCATTAAAAGGGCATCGTTCTGCCAGAAAACATGGGCTATATGGGTGCAGCCTCAGGTGGGAAGCATGCCACCAGGGTCACTTGAGTGTCTGCTGACCAGAGCATAAATACTTGAATTTGTGGGCTGGATTTGGTCACTTAAATAGATTTCTGGTACCTTTGCAGACATTGTACTATGCCTTGCCACTCACTGGGCTCTCAGAGGTCCTGCACCATACCTGCTGGCCCTGTGCAGGTTTCTTACATATCCTAAGGAGTGTGAAGTGGCCCAGGGCACCTCTCCGAGGCCACAGAATTTGGTGGCAGAGGAAGTGGCTAGAGGGGCTGTTGGAAGAAATGCCAGGAGTGTTGGGCAGCAGTGAAATCAAAACCAGAGCACACGATAAGGGGGGTGTGAGTGAGGCAAACAAAGAGTGTAGGTGCTGAGAAGCAGGCAGATAATTAAAGAAACTTAAAATACAGAAGCCTGATTTTTATACACTGACATGTTTCTTGACAGAAAATCACATTAGCAACTTTCTTCTGCAGTGACAAAAAAGTAGTTCAGGCTGGATTTGTCTTTCCATGTATAATGTGTTGGCTGTTCTGTGGGTTAGGTTTGTTGACAAAATTCCTCTCCAGAGGGTTTGCAGTCTGCAAAGTCACTTATTTGTCAATACTGTATGTGACTAATATGAACCAAATTGGTGGCTCAGAATTGTTTTGAAGTAGATGGGTCTTGGCATAAAGAGGTATTTTCAAGGAAGCATAAAGCCAAAAATAGAGGTAAAGAAAATATATGCAGCAAAGCCATGACTGGAAAGTCATTAGTAATGAAGTCACTAACTAGGCCACGCTTAAAAAATTCAAATGGCACAAAATCTAGCATGTGTGCACTGCAGCGGGGAGTGATGTCTGGGTAAACCAGGAAGTGTGTGCCAGGTTTATGAGTTTAACCAGAAGTTCATGCATTAAAAAACCTGGCTGCACGCAGAATGACTTGGGAGCAACTCAGCTTCATGGCCAGAAGCTTAATGTGAGCGCTGCTCAGGATGGAGCTGAGCCAAGCCATCAGTGCTGTCCTTCATGGCAGGCAGGCAAACTGCGCTATGTGGCAACCCCCCAAAGGAAGAGGCGAGGATAGTGCAAATGAAAACCAAGAGGAAGGACCCTAGAGAGAGTTTTGCAGGAGTGGAGCTGCAGAAGCACTTGGCTGCACCTCCACGGTGGCTGCCAAGCCACATGCTCCGAACCCTGCCACAGCACCAGCAGCTGGCGTGGCTCTGCCCTTCCCTGACCTAACACTGTCTCAGGCATCTGCTTGGTGTGTCTAAGCCTAGAGCTGGCTCCAGGTTACCCAGTGAATTGCTCACTATTTTTCTTAATGAGGTTTTGAGAGCTAGGTTAGCTCAGTTCTTAGCCAGCAACATGTGGTCAGTGCATTTGAATTATTATTTTCGATTCTATATAGAAAGACAGCAAATACATTGTTTAAGTTGTTTCTTCTGGTGGTGAAAAGATACTTCATTTTTAGCACTGCCATATGTCTTAAAGTCCTCCTTTATCCTTTGGTATTTTTTAGCTATAGCATTGGCTACAGAATAATGTCTTAAAGTTTTGCAGTTTTCTACACAGTGATATGATGGTAATTTCTGTCCCCAAGGGAGGCTATTGCACTAGGAACCGAGTCCTCCTATTCCAGTATCTGGAAGCGAAAAAGGAAGAAGGCCCATTTTGTTAATTGAGTGGCCCTTGGTGTTCAGGTGCTGTGGGATATTTCCAGGAGCTGACGTTTCCGTGTCTGGAGAAGTGTCAAATCTTGCACAGGCATGTGCAGCGAGTAGATGTGCTGACACAGTGAGCAGGCACAGGGCAGCTGGAGCGGAGGTTGCTGATTGAAGGGGAGCAGGGGCACTCGGAAGTCTCTCCAAGTCTGCATTTAGGTGCAGCTCTTTTCAGCCAGTGTCTTTGGCAGCTCTTCTCAAAAGTACCAGTCATTCACAGAATAACAGAATGGATTGGGATGGAAGGGATCTTAACAACCATCCAGTTCCAACCCCCTGCCATGGGCAGGGACACCTCCCACTAGACCAGGTTGCTCCAAGCCCCGTCCAGCCTGGCCTTGAGCACTGCCAGGGATGGGGCAGCTGCAGCTTCCCTGCACAACCTGTGCTGGTGTCTCTCCACCCTCATAGTGAAGAACTTCTTCCTAATACCTAATCTAAATCTCTCTTTCAGTTTAAAGCCATTCCCTCTTGTCCTATCCCTGCCTACCCTTGTCAAAAGTCCCTCTCCAGATGTCTTGTAGGCCCCTTTATGCACTGGAAGCTGCTTTACGGTCTCCCTGGAATCTGCTCTAGGCTGAACAATCCCAGCACTCTCAGCCTGTCTTCCTGGGAGAGGTCATGCAGTCTTCTGGTCATCTTCATGGCCCTCCTGTGGTTTTCGGTGAAGACAGTGCAGCATATATTAATACAGGCCTTGAGGGTTATCTTTTTTCTTTTCCTAGCTCTAAATAGCAAAGTACATGGGATGTCCTTATATACTTGAAACAGGTTTTACAAAGGCTGGTGTTAGCATGGTATCATGGCTGAAGAATAGTTAAGACTTTGCCATGAGGAATAAAAGTGGATTAAACCTTTTGCAACTAATCAAAATAGTTAGCACATTAAATCAGCATCCAACAAAGATTTATAAATAAGTGTGTCACAAAATTTCTGCTAATGATAGATCTCAGGAAAAAATATTATTGGGGATACAAAGGCACTATGACTGACTTGTAAATCTGTTTTTCAAGGGTAGTTTCAATATTGCTGAGTACTATTGTTTCTTGACAAAGAGTATTAAATGGTGTCTAATAGTTGTGTATCAGTGGCATTACTGACTTTTTGATACAATAAAAATTAGAACTGCTTAATGCAGCTACTTTTGAAAAAGAAAAAACTGTTTCTTTAAACCTGTTGTAGTGTTATTCTTTCAATTTTTTATTAATACATTTCATATACCTTTTTCCTGAACTTGCAGAGGATCAGTTTGAAGCTGCCCATACAGTATTTTATTCTTTATCCTAAATGATCATTTAAATTTACTCAACTTTGTTAATTTTCATACTTGTGCTTCTTCTGCATCACTATTACCCTCTTTGCCTGGTATTTAAGCATTTTTTTTCTTCCAGGTATATACTGAGTGAAATCTTTGATATCCTTAGATGGCTGTGGATGTTTGGCTGACTTCTCTTGTACAGTTTTCCTTCCCCCCCCCATTAAACACAAACATTGTATTCGTGCATATTCTCTCTAGTTATTACTCTTACATCCTTGCCTTGAGAAACTTTTGCAGAAGAATTTTGCAAGTTCTCCAGAATTTTGCAAATATTTTTGCTATTTTTTTGCACAAAATTTTGCAGAAAATAATGTAAAATTCTGCCGAATTTTGAAAATTCTGCAGGCACTGCCTCTGATAAGTCATTTGGGAAGTTTAGGTTTTTGGGGTTGTTTTTTTGCTAATATTACAGTCATGGATAAATATCACAGTATTCTGCTACTGTCCTTGTTAGTAAGACTCATTTGCAGCCTGTAAGAGGAGATGTCTGGAGGTGAAGTCTAGTGCTACTAAAGCGTTAGTTTATCTGTCTACTTGTTACTGATTATTGCTATCAGGCGAGAAGACCTGTGATACATGTTGTAGCTCATCATCTAAGAATTTATTCACAGGAATCTTAGCTAGCATTAGTCTGAGCTGGAAGGAGGAGGGAGACATACACCTGCCACAACAAAGACCTGCATTATGAAAATAGGTTAACTGAACATTGAGCTCTCCAGTTTCCACTAGCAGAAACATAAGTGTTTGTACAGAGGATGTTTGGCTTTTGTTTTCCTTTTGGTTTGTTGTTGGGTTGTGTGTTCTTTTTGTTTGGAATAATTTTTATTATTTTTTTTTTTTAAGGTTTGGTTTGGTTTTTAAGGTTTTGGGTTTTTTTTTTCTTTTTTTTAATAATCTGCTTATTCTGTGCACACTACTTTTGAACTTTCCATTTCAGTGCTTTAGAGCACTTGAAATGCTGTAAAGCATTTCACCCTCAGCACTTCTAAGGGAAACTGCAACGGCGTGACCTCTCTAGAAACTGGGATCAGTGTGGCAGAAGACAAAGCTATTCCAAGTAGTCCTCTGAATTTTGAGTGTAGGATAATGTCCCCAAATGGAAGTAGTGGTGATGCTAATTATTCTTCCTTAAAATACATTAAGAGCTCTGATTCCCATATAGTTGTTTCTTTAAATAAAGGAAAAAATGAAGAGTACCATTATAACTAAATATCAGTAAGATTCTTATTCTTACTTGTCTATAAATTAATAAGTCTATATAGCATTGCTTATACCTGGAGAATGACTGCCAGAATGTCAGAAAGAAAGAGGAGAAAAGTTGAAACCCATGTTCTTAATGTTCCTCTCCCTTTGTTACCGTTTTTCATTACCTGCTATGAATTTTATGGTAAGTATACATTCAAAAATATTCTTTTAACTACACTGATGTAGTCTGTCCTCACCGATTTTGTTTCAGGTCTCCAACCCTTTGAAAATACAGTGTTTTCAGCCCTTAACATTCAGATTTCCATCAGTTAAGTTCCCCTTCCCAGTCCCCAAACTGAGACAAAAAGGTGTAGATTTTTTCTTTGTCACTTTCTTGTGTGAGACTTGAAAGTGTAGATATTTAAGCTTTTGCTTTTTTTCTTGAGGCTTTTGCTTTCTTCTTTTTTCACAGAAAGAGCACCGAGGTCCGGAAAAACTTGCTAAGGGAAGTAAGGTTCATACATAATGACTTCATTTTATCTTCCTTCAAGGTGTCCTCTCACCCCTTAGCGCTTCTATCTAGCTGTTTGACATTCAGATCATCTTTTGTCCAAGGACTTGTTTTCAAAAAGATGGATGGCTTCCCCTTAGACCCATCACTCTTTGGACAAGCCCAGCACTCTCAATGTTTGAAGAGATTGCTGGAGCATCCAAGGCTAGGAGCATCCCACAGTCATTGAGTGCTTTGTCATACATCAACAAGGTGTGAAGATGTACAGCTTCTGAGGCAGGATACTAAGCAGCTGGAGTTTTATTTCAGGAAAGACTTGCAGAGCTGCTCCAGTGTTCTTTGTAGTGACGTTTGTGGGTGGGAGTGATGAGCCACATATCAAAGTCAAGAGGGAGAAGGCAAAGCCAGGAACTTGCTAAATACTTCCTTGAGTTTTCCAACCCTATCAGACCTTCCATCACAGTCAGGTTTTCCAATTATGTTTCTGAGAAGTTAATCAAGCCCAGTATGAGGAATTTCTGGGTACATTCAAGATTTTTATTACTTTTCCACAGTATGGTTCCAGTTCCTAAGATTAACTATGCTTGTTACAGAATCTCAACAGAAATTTAAGACACTGACTGTACCATGGTGTCAGTCTTGTCTTTTCCCTCTCAGTTTCTTTGAAGCTTTTCTATTTTAAATCTCTTGCACTGAGGAAAGTAAACTTCCAAAATTAAGTGTGAAATAGTCCCCTTGTCAACACCTAACTTCTTGTCGATTTGTGTGTTATGAATATACATGTTCTTTGAAGGATGAGCTGTTGGTTGAGCTCTGAAAACTCACTCTTTTCACACTTTGTACATGCTAGGAAAAACCTCTTGTACCGTTTCCCTTTCTTTTCTTTTCTTTTCCTCCTCCAGTGTACTATTACTGAATTATTCATCCAAAACTCTCAGAAGAGAAGGCATAAAAAGGAAGAGTACCCAAGTTGCCTGAGATTTTCATTTTGCGCTACTTCCCATAAAAAAAAAAAATAAATATTCTGAAGAGCTGTATGCATCTAGGTCTGCAAACAAGCACTATCAGACATAATGTGGTCCTTGAAAGATTCATGTGTGCAGGAGCCATTGACTTCACAAACACAGCTACTGGTGATAAGCATTCTGTATGAAGCCTCATGTGTTGAATATAAAAGAGCCAATTTTGTGGAAAGAAGCCAGGATTTTCTGCTTTGTCAACCTATAGTTGTCTTTTCCCTTGGTTTAGTTCCTTATTTGTCTTATTTTTTCATTATTCCTTGCTTTGTTGTGCTTACATGTAGAAACCTGTGATGGTTAGTGATGTGATAGATAGTAATAGAGAGAAAGCAAGTAACTGTGCATATGTGAAATCTTTATTGTTCTGCTGGGACCAACATTTCCAGCACAGCATTAATTCAAGAGAGCTTGCTTGATGATGAAGTTGTCTAAAATATTTGCCTTGAGACTTTCTGCTTTTTTGTGTAACGTATGATGCCTAATGTCTTTAAGTCCTTGGTAATACAAGAAAATTAGGAAATCTGGGAAGGGAGAGGTAACTTAAACATTTTCTCCTCTTGATTTTGAACGCTATTTCTGATGGCAGCCTGACTTTTGTGAGTCTAAAAAGGTATTATGGAAGAAAAATCATAATTGAAATTAAAATTAATAGTGAAGCTTTTGTCTTGGTGCAAGTTTGTTTGCATTTGCATAAAAGTTAGTCTCAAGGTTCAAATGCGGTGCTTTAGAGAGTTGTCAGCATGTGTATCACCCTGCTTTTTGGGGGTTTGGGTTGCTTTGGGTTTTTTGTTTTCCAGTGTGCTTCAGAAATTAAGATAAAGACATGAAGAGTTTTATTTCTCCAAGCACACACACACACACACACACACACACACACACACACACAAAACCCCCTGTCAGCTCATAATTGGTACATTTGGGCTGTTTCAATTTTATGACCCTTAACTATTATTCAAGGTGATTGTGAAGAATATTTCTAGTATCTGAGAGGGAATCCTGCTGCAGGTTACGTTATCTTGCTTTTTTCTCGGATGAAAAAGTCCCCTATGGTAGATGTAAAAATATTGTTAAGAGTTCTTGGTTCTAGCTAGTGCAGAAAGTTAATTCCTTCTTAGTGTAATTTTACAACAAAAGCTTTTTCTTCTCATTCATCCCATTAATTTTGTTGGCTTCACGTTTTCAGAGTGCTTCAGTTACAATACTCAAGATTCAGAAGAGATCTTCTGCCATTAGAGCATAATGTGATGAATCATTACAATATTAATTTGTGTACTTAATGTGGTTCATAATATGTCCATTGTGAGTAGTGGTCTTTGGAATTAGAATTGCAATACAGTTCCCATAATTGTTTGTCTTTGGATCCACTCCTTGTTTGTTTGTCCTCCACTCTGAAAAGCCTGACCTAAGCTGGTATTAAAAGGCCAAGTTCTGCTGCATGTTGTTTTGAGGGCTGAATAATTTAGGAAAGATGGACTAATGTTCTTTTAATCTAGAACATGGAAAATGTTTTGTTTCCGATTTAAGTAAAAAAAACCCCAGTATACATCGAAAGTTGATTGATTTGGATAGAAAAATACATGGGAATGGCAGAACATTTCATAGAAAGTTTTGCAGGGAGTTTCATTGTTCATTCTCTAGCAATATTTTATTAATACATTAATAGAAATTAATATTTTTGTTTGTCAATCTGTATTGGCATGGGCGATTCATTCTACAGGGAACAATTTTTTAGTTGTCTGCAGATCCATGTATCCTCATACCAGTTGGTTTTGCTTCTATATTTTAGCCACTTTTTAATCAGAGGAGAATGAAGAAGACTGTTCTGAGCAAAAAGCTAGAGTGATGATGATAAAAAATCTAACCAACTTTGAGATGGGCTGTAATATCTATGTCTAAATGCAGTATAAGAATTGACATCAAAAATAAGTGAATATACTAATATTTGAAATCTATTTAGGAGGAAAAAAAAAGGTGATGGTTTTACTTAAATATACCTGTATTTTCCATTAATATAGAATGTGATTCTAATAGAATGTAATTTGATATAATGTAATTTATTATCTATAACCCGGCTACATGTGTTCCAGTAGCTGGGTTAGCAGTTGCTTGTTGTCAGTCGGTTGGTATAATAATGTCCACAAAATGATGCCTTTCTTTCTGCCTTACTTTTTTATGGATGCAGGAAGCTGCAACCCTGGGAAGTAGCTTTTGTTTATAATGGACTACAGCAAAAAGGCCTGGATGGTACAGAAATGTTTGGTTTGTGCTTTGTTCCAACATAGTTAACTGCCCTTTTAAGTCCATCTTAGCTAACAGGATGGTGGGTTGAAAGCAGGCAGAGAAATGGGAAGTGTACAGGTTTTCTTTGTTCATTATTGGGCATTGGAAAGCTGATGTCTGTTGTTTGCATAGTAAATCTAGGAAAATAAACATGTACAGAACTATCTTCCATTACTCAGTTAACAGCAGCATAGCAGCCAAACACAAAGCTGGAATGCATGCTTTTTTATTAGTCATAAAACATCATATTTTACCACCTGCTTAATAGTTATTCATTCAGTTTCCTCCCAGAACACAGCAAAGGTGGCAGGATTAGGCCCAAAATTTGAATGACACCCTTATGCTCTGTTTAGCTGCAACGTTATGGTTTAAATAAAAGTTGATCCATCTGGTATTTTCATTTTATATCAAAATCTCTTTCTTGAAAACTGTTTGGTATGAGCAAGAATAATTATTCTATCTAGTTTAAAACAGGGTATTGAAACTGTGCCAAATACTTATGTAGTTATGGAGAGCAGGTCTATGAGCAGTGGCCAAAGGGATATGACATCAAAGTCATCTATCAAATGCAACTTAGCAGAAGTTGGGAAAGTCTTTGCTGTGCATAGTGCTTTGGCTTTTTGCACTTTAGGGAATGTTGGACCTACGAAATACCAGATTCCTAAATGGCACTGTAAGAATCTTCCAAAAAGTATACCACTGAAAACATACCATATTTGCAGTGGACATTTTCAGAGAGCATAGTGTAACACAGTGGAGTACAACGTGATGAAAAATGTCATCTAATATATCTCTTTAAATCTTTCATAACAGACACAATTTTTATCTCAGAACTGTCGGCCTTCCATTTCCTGACTTTACCAAAACTTCATTTATTGACATCAAACTTCTGTTGGGCAGTACAAGGCACAGAAGCGCCAACCTTCTCCCCTCCTTTCACCCCTGCCTCATGCACTTACTCATTTGAAATGCATTATGAAGGAGATCCGCAGAAGGTGAAAACATAAGACATTTTGTACAAGCTGTGGTCCAAATCCTTTTTCAGTCCAGCTGCCTCAGGTCTGATTACCTACTTTGTCCTGCTTGGCTGTTCTGGCAGGAGGAGGAAACCGAAGAATTAGGTTGAAAAACTGAGCAGACTGCTCCCAATTTTCTGTTCTGTTGAACCAGTGCCCTGAGAGTGAGAGACTTAAACACTTTCCCTGAGACCTCATTAAAGGGGCACACTTCTTTGATATTAGCTTTTGCATCTCCCCATGGCTTTCGCCGCATCCAAGGAGCTTCAGCACTGAAAAGATTTTTATAGTGTGTTATAAAGAAGAGGTGACTTTTATATGGGGATGAAGAATCCTGTGTGATAAATCTCTTTAGCTTAGAAGAGAGGATTATGGCAGTTTTTCTGTCTGTGGTGGTCCTGATTCCTTTGTGAGTGTTTTGGCTGGTTAATCACTTTATAAACAGAAAGGAAACAAAGCTATGCCTTAACCAGGTTTGAGGTCTCTGAGAAGTTGCATGCTAATGTTTTGAAGAAAAACTACTACAGAAAACATTGAAGGCCACACACACACACAGACATAAGTGAGGGAGTAAAATAGCACCTTGTGGTTTTTATCAGTGGCAACATGCACATGGATCCTCAAATGCAAAATGCCTGAGTCCTCATGCCTGAGGTATAATATATGTGACATGGTGGATGTGCAGCAGGGATTCATCCAGGAGATCTCCTATCTTAGGATAATTAGCATAAAAATCTTTCTTGACCAGGAAGAGGTTAAACTAGAACGCCAGCTAAAATGTTTGGTTCTGCAGATATTTCCAATATGATGTAAGAACATCGTAACTACAGAGCATATTTGACCATAAGACTATCTTGGGCTAGCTTTTAAAATTGTTTTGGGGGATCTTTGGAAACTTTTCCTTATAGGTGGTACCTTTCCCTTCTGCTTAGATAAAGACTTAATCCTCAGGCTGATTGTGCTCAGATCCAGGGATTTGGCTCAGAACCCATTTTGTATGTTAATGATGGAAAAGTGCAGGAACTTTGCAGGGTTTTTTTTCAGCCAGGAACGACTGAACTATATACTTATGGAAAAATCAGCCTGGCTTCCAGTGGTTAAACTGTAGTGGAAGAAAAGTTGCACACGTGGGACTTGACTCTGTTTCCATTGAAGTCGAGGTATTTTCATTCCAAGAAGAACAGAATCTGTTTTAGTTTTCCTTTCAACACTGGAAATCAGTGTCTCACTGATTTTTGTACTCAGTGGTGCATTGTTAGAGATTTTTTTTTTTTTCCACGTAGTATAATCTCTGCTTCCACTTTCTGAGTCTTTTTGGTTGTTTGTTCAAAATGATTATTGGTATTGTTAGGAAAAACATGTATGTTACATTGGGTGGGTGGTGGTTGATTTGTAAAGAGCTATTTAGTTGCCTGACATAATTGCAAGAGTACATTTCTATATAACTAAAGGCATCACACAGAAAATGATTTACACAACTTTAGCTAGCACTGAAGAGAATTTTTTTGTAATTTCAGAGCTGGTTTAATGACAGTATATAAATTCATTAGCTCCCTACAAAAAAGAAGTCTGAAACTGTGTTGTTTCATTGAATGTTGCCTGTAATTTTTGTGTGGCAAAGAACCAGAACATCCCTAGGAAGCTGTATGTTTGTTTGTCTTTTTACTAACAAGCTGTTGGCTAAATAAATTTCCATTGTTGAATGACTTAAGTCAAATATTAACAATGCAGACATAGGGCAGTTTCTTTTAAAGGCTGTGCAAGAAACATCCGGCCAAATGACGGAACATCTTTTGTAACGGGGAATTTCTGGGATTAATGGTCAAGGATTTTGACTAATTGCAGGCACTAACTCTTAATGAGTGCCAAATGCGCACCTATTTGTCTCTCTCTAGCCCCTCCGTTAATATGTTGCATGGATGATATTCTGATGGGCAGTTGTTTAGTACTGTATATTGAAGATCAGTTTTCTTGCAGCT
>WYDI02007205.1:0-15377 GCA_009867235.2 Psittacus erithacus
AGGCACTGGAGCTGCTCTAAGGTCTCCCCTTGAGGAGCCTTCTCTTGTCCAGGCTGCCCCAGCCCAGCTCTCTCAGCTTGGCTCCACAGACACATGACTCTTCCCTTTCTTTTTTATGAGAAAACTTTCTATCACCCAGTTCTTTTTGCTTTTCTTCTTTCCAGTCCTGCAGCTTAACCAGAGGCAACAATATTGGAAATGCCATGGGCAGGAAGGAATCCAAGAGCAGCCAGTTCTGTAAAACCCCAAGGTGATGGTGAAGGATACAGCGTGGAGGATGCTTGCTGAAGCAGGCTGACATCATCCTCAACAGGAAACAGTTTATCGTAATCACGGAGAAATCTGAAACCCCAGAAGCAAGTTTAATCAGTCACACTCAGTCAGTCACCAGCAGACCTGTCACACATTGCTGCCCTGCCACGCTGCTTCAGCCTCCTCACTGGAATACCTCTAAGTGCTCATCCCGTACTAGATTCCAGCATCCATAGGCAGGTCTCATCATGCTCCCGTTACACTGCAGCAAGACTTCACCATCCCCCCCCAGCCATCAGACCCCTGCAACACTCCTCAGGATGCAAAGACCCAGTGCCACATTACAGAGAAAAGACAGTTTATATTTGAACATGATCAGAACTGCACCGTTGGGAGGCTAAGATCGAATTCCCAGTTCTGCCACTCACTCACTTTGCACCTGCAGCATCAGCACTAAACACGTTTCTGTTCTGGTCAACCCAGTTGAAAAGCAGAGATCAGTAATAACAGTCTAAGCTGTCCAGGTAGCTAATGGCTAAATTGCTATCCTCCCCTTTGAAAGCCTGGATTAAGGAGAGCAAAGAATAACATTCTCCAGCGTCATGCAACACCCTCCTCACCTTACAGTAAAGGCTGCACTGCAGTGTGAAATCCTCTCACAGCAGCTCTTCCCACTAGTCAGAATGATTTCTAACTCCCAAATGTATCATAATACCTCATAATAATGTCTCGGGCAATTCTATTGCAAAGAATGGAAGGCAAGCTGACCCTCCCTTTGGGTCTCCTTGCAACCAGACTCACCTCTTTTCCTGAAGCACTGAAGTGAAGATCTGTAGGAATTCCTCAATAAAAGGCTGAATGTTCTCACAGCTGCAGAAAACAATGGCACAGAGAGAACAACTGGTGGTAAGCATTGCACAACCTCCACATTCCCCCTCGGTCATGCTCATACATCAAGGGAAAACCCCATTTGAAAATAAATTTCAGACCACTCTGGGGCTTTCAGAGGAGCAAAAGGTCAAATGGAAACAAATTTTATCCCTGGAAGATGTTCAAGGCCAGGCTGGATGTGGTTCTGAGCAGCCTGATCTAGTTGAAGATGTCCCTGCTCATTGCAGGGGGTGGGAACTAGATGAGCTTTGAAGATCCCTTCCAACCTAAACTGTTCTATGACTCTTCTTTGGCTTCAGCAAACATTTCAGCCAGCTGTGTCTACAGCAGTATCACAGTTAGACATACAAGACTTGAGACAGACTTTACAAGTCATGCTTTGATGCCCCAGACTTGCATCAAGCTCAACAGGGTGTGTAGTGCTTTTGTAATTGTGCTCTTCTGTAATTGTGTCTTGGGATTATAGCAGTGAACCTCCCAGAAAGTATGTGCTCACCTGGGTAAGAACACAGGCCAAGCCAACTCCTACTGCAGCCTGTGTGTTATAACACCCAAACCTCCTACTGCTGCTGCTGCAGCAAGCCCCCAGCCAGACTGAACACTCTCTGCAGTGCTGGGAAAAAGGCAGTTCTTTAGAAAAAGTCAAGGAAGCAAATCCAGGTCTCCCATAAGGAATTCCACCAACAGACCCTGCTCATTTTCTTGGACAACGCTACTGATACCAAATGAGGGCAAATATTCAAGCAGAATACGAGCTGCAGCAACCTTCAAACCCTGCAACATGTACAGGCAAAGAGCAGCCCAGGAGAGCACTGGCCTTGCAATCCAGATCCAGGCTCTCAGCTCCATCCTCAATATGCAGCATGATTTTGGGCTATTTCACTTCTCTACTATAATATAAGGACAGTTATACTTGCCTTCATTTTGAGATTACTCATAGAGCTATCAGCTAACAACTTTCACAAGAGAAAGGGGAAAAGAACCAGGCAAAGGCACCAGTATCTAGATTTAAAATGAGTGTTTTCAGTGATCTGCAACACTGCATCACTTTCACTGTGGTGTCTCTGTCAAGGTGTCTACACATACCATTATAATTTGCAATTTAGCCGCAAACTGAGGTTAGAAAGCTTGCTGGACCACAGCATCATTCCACTCTAGTGGGGTCAATACACACCAGTTCTGGATCATACAGCTTCCTCTGGAACATTCCTGCTGTGCAGGACAACAGACTTCTGATCTTAGCCAAAGTCTATGGCTACAACCCCAACACAAATAGCAACATCCATTCATTTTCTCCAGTAAATCTCCCCTCAGTGGGAATCAAGTAACTGGCTGGTACCACAGGTCCCAGTGCCAATACCTGCTTTCTAAGATGGGCTGCAGACAGGCTTGGTTTATTAGGATGTGAAAAGCTTCTATCATCTTCTTTCTGGAATGCGAAATTCTCCTCCACAGATCAGCAAAGACACTTCAGGGAGAGTTAAAAGACACTATTAGCATCAGCACAAGAAATGTGAATCTTTAACACACCTTTGCTCCAGAGTTAACCCTCCAGAGGGGGGATTTCATTAGCAGAATCATTTATTTGCTGCAAGGACCAGAGATCAGTGCCATTTCCTAGTTATGAATGAAAATCCATGCACTAAAAGCTGGTCTCAGTCACCAGCTAGACACAAGACATCTCAACTGTACCAGCACAGCCTGTGCCTTAAAATGAGACCAATCTACACATAGAGATATCATTCCTGTTTTCATGCTTTGTTACAACTGGAATGCATCTCCCATCAAATTCTTCTCAGACAGCAGTGCAAGAACTCATTAGTCACCCCACTGCCCAGGGAAATTTGGAATTAGAAAAGTCACCTCCCTGGAGTTCTTTGAAGCAGCATAAAAAAGACAGAAAGACTCTGTGGAGCTGAGTAAAGCAGCATGAAGTGAATTCTTAACTAAGCTCTGGGAGAGTCCTGTTGAACAGAAAAGGCAAAGCCCCTGCACCCACTTTCACCTGCTGTCCTCATAGTGCCTCTTCTTGATTGCAGCTTCCAGCTCAGGAACTGCCAGTTCATAAAACGAAGCTAATCTGTAGAAAGGGACAACAAAACAGTAACTGTCACCTGAGGCTTCAAAAGTCATTTGCGAAAAGACAAGTCAAACTGCTCATTTCATTAGCACTCACTAGCATTACACCATTTTGTTATTTGTGCCCTGAAATAGGAGCAAATATGCTTTTGCCAAGGGCCTGTAGGGACAGGCCAAGGGGAATGGCTTTAACCTGCCACAGGGGAGATTGAGATGAGCTCTTAGGCAGAAGCTGTTCCCTGGGAGGGTGCTGAGGCGCTGGCACAAGGTGCCCAGAGAAGCTGTGGCTGCCCCATGCGTGGCAGTGTTCAAGGCCAGGTTGGACAGAGGGGCTTGGAGCAAGCTGCTCCAGTGGAAGGTGTCCCTGCCCGTGGCAGGGGGTTGGGACTGGAGGAGCTTTAAGGTCCCTTCCAACACAAATCAGGCTGGGATTCTATGTACTGGACAGAGCAGCATCCTGAGGTCATCAAGATATCTTTGAAGATGTAGGCGCAGAAATGCATTTGAAAATCATCACACTACTGAAGGGAAGAACAATCTGCCCAACTGAGAAACATCCCAAACACAAATCTGCAGACTGCAGGGAACTGACATGCTTAGCCCATCCCGAAGCACCCCCTTTCCCTCCAATATCCTCATGGCCCCGTCTTACTCTATGCTAAACCCAGATACAAAACTGGGTATGATTTCCAATAAAGTCTTACTGGTATTGCTATTCAGCTCTGCTCTAGGTGGGCACTTAGGTGAAGGTATTCAATATACAGAAAGCCTAATGGCACGTTGCAATAGGATGCAACGGAGAGGAAACAAAGAAAGATAGCTTGGTCCAGTTTCACATTTTCCATGCCAGGCAGCTCACACAGACTCTTTCCTTTAGGGACAGAGCCCCAAGAGATGCAGACTAACAGCCAGTGCTGCTCCCTCAGTAGCTGGCTGTTACAAATCATGGTTTGCAGCACTGCGCAGGAGAGCCAAGCTGAACTGATGAGCCGAGGCTCCATTAGGAACATTATGTCTGTGTCTCCTATTAAGAGCCAAACATGCTAAATGAGTATCCTTGAGGCAAATGTAGCAGAAGCGCTCATTGATACTTTTAGTCAGGGAGAGAAATGAGCAAGTGCCAGCAGATGGATTCAGCCACACAGAGGTTCCAGGAGGATGACATGTAGATCAGTTTCCCTTCCCACGCTCCAGAGCCCCAGACATTAGTCCATATTGAGAGGTAATGAGAATGTTGCTGTTGTCCCACTGCAGAGAGATGAAGACTTTTAGCACACCTCTAACATCAGCAGTAGAATTCAAAGCAAAAGGCTTTCCTCCTGTGAGTAACCAAGCGTGGAAGCTGTGCTGCTCGCTAACTCAAACAGCTACCAGCACTCCACCAGTCTGCTGGTCTTTCAATAACCAACTGGACCACAACACCCAAGGAGGACAGACACCCACACCTCCTCGAGCAGCATTACTCAGCCTATGGTCCATAAACCACTGGAAGCTGCGTTGCCTCAGAGGCTTGCAACACAATTGGAAACAAAAGCAAAATACAAACACGTGCTTGTTCCCAAGCAAACAAAACTGGGAAATAAGGACAATAAATTAACACTTCAGTGGCTCCTAACCAAAGGTAAGGCTCTACAAGATGGTCTGGGGGATTAAACAACTGGAGCAAGCTGGGTAAGTGCCACTCAAGGACTTGCAGCCTCTGCGGGAACACACTGCTGTATGGTGATAGAGACCATCCTGACTCATCACCACTGTGATCCAGAGCTGGGCTGGGATCACTAGCTGCCAACCCAGCTGTGATGATGCTGGCTTGTCATTCTCTCCCAGGCACTCAGCTTCTGCCAAACCTCAGTAATATTCTCTAGCATAAACCTCATGCAGAGCACCAAATAAAAGCATTTCTTTTCAGACCTCGATGGACTATCACTCTGAAATACTTTCCACTTCCCTTGCTTCAAGCCCTACAGCAGGAAGCTCTTTTTGTCTACAACTCTTTTCTCCTTGCCCTCTCCACCCCACCAAGTACTCTTTAGTAGGTTTTGAAGCCACCATGGTTGCCTGGCTCTAGGATCACTCAAGGATAATGAGGAAGGTGCACAGACAACAGACAAGCTCCAGATGTCCCTATAATCATTATTTATCACTCTGTATTCCTATCAGTGTGAACCTCACTGTCTCCAGTTGCACTAGCACAGGGTGCCCAAAGAAGCTGTGGCTGCCCCATCCCTGGCAGTGTTCAAGGTCAGGCTGGATGGGGCTTGGAGCAAGCTGCTCTAATGGAAGGTGTCCCTGCTCGTAGCAGGGGTTGGGACTGATGAGCTTTAAGGTCCCTTCAACACAAACCAGTCTGAGTTATGATTAAATGTCAATGTCAGCGGTGAAGGGACTGGGCGAGGACACAACACTATTCAGTACTTTTACTTCATCAAGCTCAGCTCTGTCTGCAGGCCAAGATGTACCTGTAACAAAACTCATGTTTCTGGAAGGTCTGGCAGGCCAATGGGAAGATATCAAGGAACGCCCAGAGTGTTGTGCAGGTGTCACATAAGTACAGCACAATGTCCTTCAGCTCCTGAGAGAGAAAAAGCAATTACTGAGAGAAAAGCCAGGCAAGTTTTCCCAGGAACACAACACAACCAACAGGGACACACCACGTTCAGACCAAGCCTTACTTCTGACTGCACAAAGAGTCTGCTATGAATTATAAACACATGACACATTAATGGGTCCAGAGGCAGAGACAATGTCCATACTAGAACTTCTGTCCTTTAAAGATTTATGATGCAATTGTCACTGCTCGCTCACATTCAAGACGCTGTGAAATTACAAAAATCCTTAATACATCCTGTTTAGGACAGTGGCTCTCACCTCCATATATCTTCCTCCACATATAGCAGTGCTCCCCATCTAGCTGGAAGCACTGCATAGCAGTAACAGAGGAATTAAAGGGGTAATTTCAGTGGTCCATTTCAGTGCAAGATGCATTTCCAGGGTAGCTGCACCAACTCCCACACACAGGCTGTATAAGTAAGATTTTGCAGGGCATGCTCACTGACATCAGGCCTGTCTTTGGGCAGCACTCAGCACTAAAACCCCCTCTTTAACGAACTAAAGTACTTCTGTTAAACAAACATTTCTGAATTAAAGCCAAATCAACTCCAACCACTGCCAGGGCTCTGGGGAGCCTTCTCTCAGCTACCAGTAAGTTAAGTTACCTACAAGCTAGTTAAGGGAAAGAGAAGGCAGTTTTAGAAAGGACCCATGATACAATGGACATGGTTGAAATGCACACAAGCAAAGCAACCAGCTCAGGGTGGAAAGACTTTATCATCAAGTCATATGACAAACAGTGAACTAATGACAGAGAACCATGTGCTGCATGAGCCACCTGTGTCTGGGAACAGAATGACCCTTTGTGGTCGCAATGCTCCGTAGACTGCTCAGTCTGCAGGACAGCAAACAGCAAAGGGCAAGAAGCAGCAGTTCTACCTGGAGAGGCATGTTTCCTGGAGTCACATTTACTTTTTCTTCCAATTTCTGGGGCTCAGCAGAGGCTCCTTCACACTGCAAACCACACTGCTGCAAAATATTGTTGAACACCTATATCGAGATAAGGGAACAGTGTTAAAACAGGCAGGGAAGGCAGCAGGAGATGCTTTACCTTGTTAACAATCACTGCTATGATCACATATGCAAGCTGGGACTACTTCCATTTAACATGGAGCTGTGTAAGGCAGAAGCTGCAACAGACTTTCACAGGCTACAGCAGGAAGGGCCACACTGCGCTTCTGAAACTCCATGCAGCTTGCAAGTAGCTAAGTGCAGCTGCATATGGCTGTGATGCCAAGACAGGGATTACAGCTAAGCCAGATCCTTAGCTGGGTGAGAAAAAACAGCCAGCAACAACACTGGGATGCCACCCAGAATCCCTATTTGCAGTGGGACAACTGGGAAGTTAACACCACCTCCTGCTTGCGAGCTAGTCTCAAAGCCTTCCTGTGAGCAGGTTAGCAGGACAGAGTTTGTGGCTCTTGTTTATAACCAAAGAGTCTGGGAGAAGCTGACAGAATTAGGCTCTGGATTGCTAACATCCTGTGAGGTAGGAGCAAATTAAAAGCAACTCTCTACACCCGTACCTTGAGAGATTCGGCAAGCTGTCCTCCCTGAGACCTATGAATGGGCAGCTAAAGGTGCTCACGTTGCATACTTGGGGTTAATACTGCTGTTCTAGAGGGCATGTAAGCTCCTGAACCTGCATAGGTATCAACCCCTTTCAGTGGCAGTGTAAGCACATCAGTAGTTTTCTGGATCAGTGATCTCTAGCTGTTACGTCCTCACACTTGAGATGCACAGGCATGGCCCTGCAGCGGTCACCAACACACTGCCAAGAAACCAGGGCTCTGCAGAGAAACTGCTCCAACATGGTACATCACAGAAAGCACCTGGAGTCTCTCCTGCCCTCCCACTCATGCATTTGAAGGTCTGGTCTTGGCATCCTAAGATATTTTTTAAACAAAGTATCACCTCTGGGATTTACCTCTAACAGTTTCTTTATACTCGGGGAAAAAAGGATGTGGGCTTTCAAGAAGTGAAATTATTAGTGTCTTGGGGTAAATGGTATCTTGGGTTTATTTTTGAGGACATCAATATGACATTTTCAGGCTATAAAGATGTCAAAGCACCTCAATTTCCCCCCTCAGGTTAAATATGAATCCCACTTGCTGAGTCTGGGGAATATAAAAGCTGCTCATAAAAATGAAAGCTTAGAAATGGAGAGGTACAAAACAGCTTTTGTGTGGCAGGAATGCATCCCTTCCAAGAGTATTCCATTTACTCCTGAGAAGCTGCAGTGCTAATACTAACCCATTCCACTATGTCAAGTAGACATGTCTATAGTCTCTATTTTGCTGGGTTAAGTTTCAGTGCTTCCCCCACTTGGGGTGGGTGGGGGATACAAGGAACATTTTTTGTGCTACCTAATGAACATTCCTTCAGATTAACTGCAAAGAAGGCAGAAGCTGAAGGAAGGCCATAGGAAATTGTCACCAAGAAATAGTTTTAGATGAAGGTTCCAAACCTGTCTGAGGCACATTAGCATCAACTCGAGAAACTAAGCACTAGCAAATGCATTCTGCCTGCCTATGACCATGTTTGCTCCATTCCAACCTCTAAGCTGTGTCACATTTCCAGAGGAAATCCCAGCTCTGGGCTGAGCAGCAGAGCAGTACCTGGAGGACAGTGGGCAGAGTTTCATCTAGGTCACTGAAGTAACTTGGTTGTTGGGTGAATATATTTCCTGAGAAGAGAAATGGGAGAAAAGAGACCATTTCCCATTAGTTCAGACATTCATGGCAATGAGCAAATGTGCATCAGCAGAGGTACTGGTATTATTACTGACACCCCCCACTCCCAATCCAGCTAATACCCATTTAGGACACAGGCAAGGCTCTCTCCTCCACTCCTGCTCAGTCTGACTGATAGGGCTGCTGTCAACTCACCAGTGCAACTGCAGGACTGGTAACAAGGATATGCTCATCAGAGCAGAGCAAAGGAGATGCAAGATGATTCCTCCAAAGGCTGGATCAATGAGCAACACAAATACTACCCCTGAACATTCCTACTTCCTGTATTTGACAACTGGAGTTGACTTTTAATTACTGAGAAGAGCTCAGCATGCACTGGGAAGTGTTCTGCAGAATATTTCTTCAGGGTAATGAGGCTTTAGCAATACCTGCTATTGTATTACTAGGGCTTCATTATATCTCCAAAATACTCCACTGATTAACAGCACAGCATAAATCTTCAGCAAGTAAGCCCAGAGGCTGCCTGTTTAGACCATGAAAATTAACAGAGCTAATGTCCTTACACAAGGGCAGAGCACGGGTGCGAGTTACGAGACAGGTTTCAGAACAATTTATACCCCGACAAGAACCTGAAGTTGATCAAGTTCTGAATTACACACCAGAACTGCTGTGCCATTACTGTCACAACATAATCAGGTGAGCAAATCACTGGTCACCTCTGTGCAGCATTACTGTGCTGCCCTCCAGAGCATACGCAGAATTCAAATGAGGTTTCACACGCTTGGGTCTTCTTTGGAATATTTTAAGAGGCAGATAATCTAAGCTTCGCCTCTGAAAAGGAAATACCTATCCTGTCATGCCTCCTGGCCACCTCTGAGGCTTGGCAGGTGAATTCAGAGTGGAAGGTACGGAAAGAGGATAAAAGGGTTAAAAAATGCAAAGGTTTATCTAAGCTTTTCTGCTCTGGCAATTTGGCTGCATCACATGAGCTCATGTTAGTCAATGTGGAAATGAGACAAAAATAGCTACTAAAGGAAGAACAAAGTTTCATTGCATGAATGGCAGACAATGTGGGTTAGAATTCAGGTAGAAGAGCTCACTTCATCCATAGTCAGGTTCTCTTCCATCTGCTCAGGTGGATGTTAAAGATCACAAGTGGTTCTCTTGTGAAGGAAGCACAGGGTAAGCGCAGCAGCTAAACCAATGTGCCCCACGTTCATTATACAGTGTGCAAGGCTGAGTTGTTACTTAATATGCACTGGCCAGACTGGCTGTACAGATGCAGGGAAATCTAGTGATAAGCACAGCTTGAGCAATGCTCTGAATGCTCTGTGGTTTGAAGGTACTCCACAAATCAAGGCCTGCACTGAGATTTCAAGTTCTCCTGCTTCATAGACCAGAGATTACCTCACATTGCATATTCCCCTTGGCTCTCAACTCTGTGAACACTCATGTAAGCAGCCAGACTGTGCCCATCTTCAGACCCTCCACCCTCCCTGCCCACTAGTTGAGTTGTTTCCCCCTTCCCATCTCTATGAAGATTTTACAGAGCCCTCATGGTCCTCTTACAGTGGCTGAGGACACATTTAATTGGCATGGGCAACAACTGCTAAGGCCTAACTGAGCCTGGCTCTGGACAGCTAAGCAGCAGGACACAGTGCTTTCAATGACATCAAAGAAGGTCACAGCTAAAGTAATCTGATGTACAAATTACAGGTTCTAGTTGCCACTGAACAATTCCTTTCCAGAGCAGTTACATTGGTATAAAGCCCCACTTGCCATTCTACAAGTAAGCAAAATGCCAAAATGCAACATGTTGTTCCTTGGCTTTAACTAACCGATCATCTTCTGGAGCAGGATACCATTTCCCTTCCCAAAAAGCACACAGAGATCCAGGATCTTTGGGATGTCGAACAGGAAGTTATTGTAAATAATTTCTCCAAAGACAGAAGGGGTGATAAAATGATCCTACAAAACAAAAAACCAAAATCAGTAATTTAAAGGATAATTCATATCTTGCTCTGCAAGAACTCCAGCATTATAATGACACCTGTAAAAACATCTCTCAAAGGTGTATTCAGGATTTTGTTTCATAGAAGGCAGCAACTTTGCTTACACCAGCTTCTGCAGGACCCTCTGTCCCCAAATCTCCACTGCTTGTCACTGCTATGACACCGCCCATCCACATGAAGCGAACCCACCAACCTAAGAGTTAAAAGAAAAAGCTGCTACAGCTCATTCAGCTCCCAGACCTGGCTCATGATACGGTCAAAGAGCTGAACTGACACAAGAATGGCTCAGCCCAGGTGTAGGAATGAATAATCAGGCATAGAAACAGCTTCACTGGCACCAACACTGAAAAACACCCTTGAGATCGCAGCCTGAGGTTAGTGGTACCCTGGAAGCGTAGAGTCAAGGCACCAAAGACAATTGCATCAGTGACAAGTAGGAAGCAAACCCAGGAACTGCAGCTCTATATTCTGACTGCTGGAACACTGCAACAGAGCCACCTGACTCTCAACACTGCAGGAATTTCTGCTAAAATTCCACATGACAAGTGCCTCTGACACTGAGAAACAAGCAAGCTAAACCATGACTTTGGATTTTCAGATGAGAATTTGCCTGTGGTGGTGAATATGTTCGATCTCAGTGAAAGGCAACACACACATTCCCTGCTTGAGCTGAGGGACAGGGCTTAATGCCGGCTGGGGCCAACTTCCAGAGCTCCTGCTGACCGCCTGCAGGACAACAGACTATTTATTCTCTTCCAATTACTCAAGTACAATGTGGTGTCAGATGCTCACTGCCTCACTGGAGAGGTAAGATCTAATCAGCTCCTGGAATGAAAGACACCACAGAGGTGTCAGTGCTGCTGCTGAAGTGGTGCCAGCTGCAGGCTCCAGCACGCCTCCTACCTGTTCCTGCCCCACTCCTCCACCTCCCACTCCAAGAGCTTTCCTCAAAACATCCTGAACGTCACTATTGTGACAATCAAGAGAATCAATACAGCACTAAAAAACACACCATGAGCCAAGGATGTCAAGGAGTAATTGCTCAAACACAAGGCGCCTCACTCACTCACCCATCCTGCCCACAGGCCTCGTGAAAATTCCACAGCTCCTGATGGGAGTTGCACTCACATGATTAGGGCTGAGTGTGGCTTTCAATTACCACACCAAGAAAACAGTAATTTAGAGAAATTTCATTGTGTCCCCAGAACCTGGGGAAAGTTCAAGGAAGGCCAACGATCAGGACAGGTTATGTGACACAGCACAGCACAAAGGAAGTGGCACTGAGCCCCTGTGCCACTGAGCGGCCCAATGGCCAGCTTGCTTGCTCTTCTCTTCCAGGGATGTATCACACCCCCACCTGTGGCTAACCTGCTATTACTGAGCTGCCTGCCTGGATCTCCTTCCTTAGAAACCATCCCATAGTTTAGACATTTCAGCTCTGCGTGGTTATCATCTCCATAGAGTGAACAGGCTGATAAAAACAGCAGGGAGAGGAACGCAGCTGGACCCACAAGGAACACCATTAATTCCTCTGATTGTGTTTTTCATAAGCTGCCCAGCCCAGAGCAACTGGAAGGGAATGAAATCCTCACCTTGGACTCCTTGTGAGTGGACATCCTGAGGAAGGTAAGGAAGACGCTTCGGTGAAGGCCCCTCTGCATGTCGCTCACCTCAGGCTGACAATCCAGCGCCCCATCAAACTTGCGAGGTGCAAAGCGCAAGTAGGAATCCAGGCACTTGTGAAGTGTCTCATCAAAAATCACCTTGCACCGCCGGAAACAAGGAGACAAAGAAGAGAATGTCACACATCCACAGGTTGTGTTCAGGGGAACGCCACTTCAATTTGAAAGTGATTTAAAACATTCTAGAGTGCTAAAAGGAGCCCCACACGCAGCAAATACAAGCACACTTCAAATCCATAGAGGAAAATCTACCGGGACTTTCTTTGCACTCTAAGGTGCAGTAATTAAAATGCTTGACAAATGACACAGAATCTTAGAATCAACCAGGTTGGAAAGGACCTTTAAGATCATCAAGTCCAATCCCAGCACTGCCAAGGCACCATTAAACCATGTCATTGAGGGCCTCGTCTACACCGTGTGTGAACATTTCCAGGGATGGGGAGCGCTGGTGCAGTGCTAGTGCCCAGTGGGGGCTCAGAGGGAGGTCATGTTATTAAGTGCATAAGGAGCATATACAAGTCTTTGCGAAACTGGTTTAAAGTTCATGGCTTCTACAAACACCTTCTTCAGTGTCCACTAAACAATTCTTACCTGGCACCAAAATTTGTCATGAGGCAAAGACAGAAGCCAGTTCAGGTCATCTGCAATGAATTTGGCTCTCTCCAAGAACTCTTCCACTAAAGCAGGGTCTCTGGCGAGGGGTGGCGGTCTGTATAGCACAAAAGACCGATCTGCTTTTATTTCTGGGTGCTGCAGAAAGCCAAAACACTGTATTAAAACCACAGACCAAGAGACAGGAATGCGCAGTTACCATGTGCACTGCTCACTGAATTAGGAAACCAACAAAAAATTGCACTTGAATGCAATTTGCCATTCAGTTCCCTGGTAATTTCTCCTTTTCTAATCTCTCGAGATGGGTTACCAGCAGGTTTGTATCCTTATTTATCAGCAATGTTTTCAGGCCTTCATAACGTGGTGGATGTTGCTCCTTTCACTCTGTTAAACAAAGCCTTGCAAAGCAGCCCTCCCACACCTTCAAAGCAAACAGCAGCGGCGTGGTGCTGTGCCTCTGAAGCGCGGCTGCGCTCCTTCTTTTCCCTCCTAACTGGTTATTGCTCAACATTCCATGAAGTCAAATTGACACAGCCACGACACAGAGAGAAGAAACATTTCACTGCCCTCTCCCAAGGGTTACTGAACAGGCTTTGCCCAAATACTCTCAGCCTAGAATGAGAATCACACTGAAGAGCAGGCAGCAGCTTGAAGCTCTGCCTTAACCCACATGTACACCCAGGTACGTGTGAGCTTCTTCAAGCCAGCAGCCCACTTCTGCAATGTGCCCATGAGGCCTTCTCCTTTCTCTTTTACTTCTGGGAGAAAAGAGTTACCATAGATTAAATTTCCTGATTTTACCAAGCAGGAGTCACAGGGTGGGAGGGCACAGGATGCAGGGAGTGCATGGATTTACTCCATGCTATAGCTCAGACCTAAGCTTCACACAGAGCTTGCAAAAGCTCCCAGAGCATTCCCTCTATTGCAGCCAAGTTTACACTGCAATTCCTCAAAAGAGTAAGTAGTTCCAGAGGACACAGTCTGCTGCTGATGTTAAACACAGTAAGTTTCAGTTGGTTTTTTTTTCCCCAGTAGTGGGTAAATGAGATCTCAACTGTCTGAATGCACTAAACGACAAAAAACCTTCTTGTGACAGGTGAGCTAACCAATTTTCATCATATCCCAGACAAAGGGTAGTTTTACCCAGGCTTCAGCGTAAGATGATTATTTATTAAAGGTTTTGTTTTGGCTTTCAGGAAAAAGACAGCTCACCAGTGCTGGTAAAGTTCTCATCTTCCCTGTTTTGGGATCCCTTTCTGTCAGCTGGAGTTCATCCAGAGGCAGTGTCGGCATCGTGATGACTTGTTCCTGTCTTCAGCAAACAGAAAACGAAAGGCAGCACAGGGTGCACTTTACAAGGCCAGACAACCAAAAGCACAACAAAAGAGGCTACACACACAGCCCTCCTGCACCACACAGGGCCTGGAAATGGATTTATGCAAAGCAATTTATCCACCACCCAAATGCCAAACCTCAAGGGAACACCCAGAAGCCACCTGCACACACCTGAGAAGAAACCTGCAGCACGGTGCTCTACTTCCAGCCCTGTTCCTCAGTGAGAGGCCACAGGTATCATCCAGGGCAATAAAAACCAGATGGGAACACTGTTTAGTATGAAAGCTTAATATTTAAATCTGGCTCCTGAAGAGCTGGGCTGAACTCTTGGCTTTTGCTGTCTCTTTAACGCTTGCAGTCTGTCTCCTGACAGTCCCAGCTGGAGAGGCAACCAAAACACAGTCCGCCAACATACTATTAAAGGAATAGTTTTGGTGCTTACGTGGCAGAAGCACTCAGCACTCCCCCAGATAAAGTGCCCAGGGTGAGCCTGCAAAGCACAGACTGCCCTCCCCTGCCACCTCCCACCTGCTCACCAAACCACAACTGCATTTCCAACAGCAGTTTTAGGCTCAATGATTTCAATTCCCTTCCTAAAATTCCCTTCCAAAAATTAACTGCGAGCCGAACATTAGGGCAATTCAAAAGCACATCCCTTATGTGCACTGTTAGAGAAGTTCAGGTATTAACAAGAGTATTTTCAATTCTTATGAGAAACAATTCCTCTATGAAAAAAGTCCACCCCAACAACTTTGCAGCAGAATTACTGGTTTTCATCTCATAACACATTTAATTTGGCTCTTAAAACTTCCGGAGTCAGTCTGAAAACTGCACAGGCCTGTGTGTTTGCAACAAGGGAAAAAAATGTCTCATTTCAAACCACCAGAGTCCTCATTCCAAGTCAAAAACATCTTGGAAGAGAGTGGACCCTGGGCAAAAGCATATTCAGCTGGAGAAGAGAATAACCCCAAGCATGGAATATCCTCAACACAGAGGATCACTCCGGATCACCATCATATGCTTTTCCTGACCCACGAGTTTTGGTCTCAACTACAAGGACATGATTAATGATGCCAGGCACACTGTAGAAGAGCCAAAGAGCCCTGACATAGAATCCCAGCCTGGTTTGGGTTGGAAGGGACCTTAAAGCTCACCCAGTCCCAACCCCTGCCACGGGCAGGGACACCTTCCACTAGAGCAGCTTGCTCCAA